>CM029531.1:50549204-50746500 GCA_017141395.1 Laodelphax striatellus
TGTTTGGAAACATCTAATGGCTGAAATTTAGATGTTGAGGCTGTTCATTATATTGATTTATTGGGGGCGTCGAGAAGTAAGTCTCTTCGTTGGACTGCGGTTGCTGTTTAGGGGTTTATTTTGCCAGTGATTTTCATCTGTTTTGAAAGTTTCAATCGGCGCTTTTTTCTTCGCGTGTAGATCATGGCGGAAAGAATTATTGACGAAGAAAGGTTTGCATTGAAAGTTGAGTCTCTCAGTAAACCTCTCTTTCATTCATCGATTGAAAGGTCTTTGAATTTGAAAACGACTTAGTAGGTAGATGGTTTTTGAAAATAAAAGTTTACTGTCAACGAACTTCTACGATCGAAAACATTTATTTTCCTATTGAAATCTTGCCCACTCTTCACTTACCTGTAATCAAAAATTGTTTTTCTATCATTTTGTACATTAATGAGGCATTAAGATCTGACAACCCTATCCAACAACATAATTATTCAAATTAATCCTAGTACAACGTAGATCATTCCACTTTTTAATTATAAAGTAGTTCCAATAACTATTTGTTACCATGTAGGATGGACTATTTGTCCATCCAGTAGTAACAAAGCTGTAAGGCGCGGATACACATTGCAAAGTTATGAATGCATACTTAGGCTTGAGAAGACAAGACAGTTGTCACGCCAAGACAAGACGTTTGGTCACGTTTGGTCACAGTACTTCACATAGTTGCTTTTGAAGCAACACACTGATTAGTCATTGCATCGGTGTGTGCTGCTTCAAAAAACAGTGTGTAACACTAATCATATCTTGTCTCTTATTGACCTGTTGAGAATAACCTAATGGTCTGCTCAAATAACATCATTCGCATCTTTATCATGTGATCGCTGGTTTGTACAAACTTTTGTTGAAAATTAATCTTATTGCAACAATTTATACATCCTGCCATCCACTCATTGTACCATAGAGGGGCACTAAAGATATTTCGACGACATTGACAGACAGCTTATTTGTGGTATGGGATAGAAAATCGCAGCACCATATCAGTGGACTGCAGCGAATGGCGAACATTCGTTGAATCTGTAATCAGGTAGCGAACGGATTGCAATTGATTGTTTGTCACAGCGGCACTCTATACTACTCAGCTCTCGTTTGTGTGTCTAGCCCGCCCTGTTGTTTCAGATGTCAACCGATCCGAAATAGAATGAACCAGCTAAAACAGTTTTAATCCCTGGTACACAACGGCGACGGGCCGTGTTTTTGCAATGTTTGGATTCAATTTTGCACGGTGCGGTCGCGTCATGTAACTCGCCGCTACTCGCTAATCTCGTACATAGTAGTTTGCTTCGATTCTCGTCTGAAACTAGTTTGGAAATCGTTTCACATGCATTATGCTCTTGCTTTGTGTTCTCTTCAATAACATTTCTCCTGTAGAGTGGAAAACTCTTTCAATCGTTTTCGAAACGTTTTGCAGCACAATCAATAGTTGCTTTGTTGTGGAGTATTGTACCACTATTCCAATATTAGGCTACACCAAGTACAAAGTCTGTGATTTATAGTTCTCTGTTTAAATTTATTCATCTTTTGTAATTGTACCACTTTTTTATGTCTTGTACCGCTATTCTAATATTAGGCTACACCAAGTACAAAGTCTGTGATTTATAGTTCTCTGTTTGAATTTATTCATCTTTTGTAATTGTACCACTATTTTTATGTCTTGTACCACTGTTCTAATATCAGGCTACACCAAGTAAGAAGTCCTTGATGGATAGTTTTCTGTTTAAATTTATTCATCTTTTGTAATTATTCCACATTTTCCTGTTGAAAATCTTTTCTTGAAAATAAAATAATTTAGAAGTGACGGAAACTCTACCCAGTAGTCTCACCAGTTCCAGTTTCTTGTTGAATGAAATATTACATTGTAAGAGCGTTCGCAATAGACCTATCAGTATTGTGCAGGCGAAGACACTCTTCTCAGTATTTTCCCTTCAATGTTTTTCCTATGCTTCTCCTAAATCCTCTCAAGCGTTCTATCAGCGTTCAAGAAGCTGATTAAAAAGAGCTAATTGGAAATTTATTTCTAGATTTTGTTTCTCTGCAGTTGATTCAGGTATAAGTACCGTATAATTCCTTCTGCATTATATTTTAATTACTATTATATCGAGATGTTGAGTATCTACTGAAGAGGCGATATTATTACAAAAACATTGTTTCAAATTACTTATATTGACTTTGTTTTCTTTTCCTGTTGCAGGTGAGTTCACAATTCTATAGAGACCGTAAGAAATACATCCAGATTTCTGTAGGTGTAAGTATTTTCCAATACACCAATCAATCACTTCCATTACCAATCAATTATTTATTCAATTCAAAATTCCCCATTTGACGAACGAACAAATGCTAGTTGAAATTTTCATCTCCGGTTTCACTTGATAATATTTATGGTTGATTTAAGATCAGACTATTAATTAATGAATGAGAGACTATCTATTTGTATTCTATGGAGTTTGCAGAGATTGATAACGCGTATTTCTCTAATAATAATTCATGTTTATTGAGAATTTTACATTATTAAATATGACGTTTTTTTATATGTACAACGTTCCAACTGCAATGCAGTCTATAAGCGGTACTATCAATAGTCCTATATTAATAGTCATCATGGATCACATCACCTTTCTTTTACTTGAAAAAAGCATTGTAGTGAACGAATGTTTAATGTTCGATATGTCTGTTTGTGGACAGGGTTTATTACAGTCAAACATACGTGATTCATCGGAATGTTAATAATATAGGAGTTGATGCATGCTGGTAAAGCTTTGAATGTACCATTATTTTGCATGTTTGAACTTACTCTCATTACGTTATGCATGCACAACAGGCCTACTGACTGTCAATAGAGCATCCGTGTGTGTATTACACTACTTGTATGCACTCATTGTTGAATAAAATAACGGAAACACACTGAATGTTTCCACATCCTGTCTGTTTAATAATTTGGACTTACCGTGCTTCAATATTATGCAGTGGTAGGGTTGAATTTGATGTTGGATTTCATTTGGTTTGTGGAAGCTTGGCTATCAATACTGCAATCATTTGTCTAATTGTAAGTATGTAATTATTGGGCTATTATTATTATCCGGGAAAGTTTTCAGTATGGTATCCCGTATGTTTATGAATAGAAGGGAAATGATTTCATAGAATTTGGTTGGTTGGGGATGGAATTACAGTATGACGTGAATATGAGGTGACAATTAGGCTACGGTTGTTATTTTAAAATTGGAGTTGCAAAAATATGTATTTTAACCAGTTATAGTTCGAATAAAACTAGTTGTCACTTGGCCTGGTGCTCAAGAACCACTCACTAGAAACGTTTTTCTCAGAAAGTCTGATGTCCGAACAGCTGACCATTTTATTTAATGTTAGCATCATTGGATTAAATGGTCAGCTGTACGGACATCGGACTTTCTGACAAAAATGTTTCTAGTGAGTGGTTCTTGAGCACCAGGCCAAGTGACAACTAGTTTTATTCGAACTGTACAATATTTTGAAATTCTTGATTGGTTTTGGAAATCTCTTTGTCACAACCATTTAGATGTATAGAATGATGTAATGTGTTACATTACCTTTTTATCTTAGAAAATAAGAATCAATAAATATTATTTATATAAACTGTAATGATTTAACATTAATAAAATATTGCCATTCATGAGTGAGAATTCGGTTTTAAATTGAAATATAGAAATGGAATAAAGTATGGATAATTTTGAAATATAGAATTGGAATTTAGATCATTTTGAAGTATAGACAGATAATATTGATGAGATTAATTGTATGCAATATTTTGCACATTCATACCATTTGACACCTACCTCCTTAGTGAAAAAAATGATTAAATAAAAACTTCTTCAGTGCCTGTGAGTATAAATACAAGAAAATTTTCTTTTTTTCATAATTTTTCCGATTTATTTTGTAGACAATTCGAACTTTTCAACAACTATCGCTTTATTTTTTCACGAATCTGTTTTCAAAATCGAGTAATGAGCTCTTGTCCTCATATTTTGGCAAAGTCGTCGTCTACTCGAGTCTTTTCTACTTTACAAGTTGAAGGGTTTGGTTGAAATTTGCTAGCATATTTGTGGGAACGGCAGTCTGTCGTTTCTCTATCTAATTGCGGCTTATTCCTTTCTCTCTTCAAAGAAATTTACCCTTTATCATTTCCCTTGAGCTTGGCACAACGAGCAGCCCCCGGGCCGTCAACGAGACCAGAAAGTATTTTGTGCACTCAACGGGGACCTTTGTTCTTTCTTGTTGAACTCGTTCACCCTCTCACGAATCTTCTTTCTCTCTCTCTTCTCTCACTCTCTCTCAATCCTTCTCTTTCCACCTTCAACAACTTGACCCAAGAAGAATATTTTGTATTTCAGCGTTACGATCTGAAGCAGCTCTTCAGTCCTTCATCCTTGATCCTTTGCTTTGTGTATTCATGAATAAAGTACTATCAAGTGAGCGGAAAAGAGGTTGGGATTGAATTTTTCCATGTCAAAAAGAATTTTTTAATAATATTATATTGAAATTCGGCTAATTCTATCTTCTATGAACCAGTTTTGATAAAGACAACAGCTATATTTGCATCGTTAGTTCAAACATGACCCGTTATGTTGCTTATCAACTTTTATCAAATTGAATTCTGTGAAGATTTTGTTTTATTTAGAATTTTGTTCTACAACTATAATCAAGGAAATCGTAATTTACAATTTTTTCTCATGTTACCTTATCCTAGACAGAACCAGGATTCTATTAAAATCAAGAATGTATCAATGAAATGAGTTCCCTTCATCAATTTAATAAATGCAACTCATTTATAATTAATCAATAATCATAATAACTTAATATAAATCAATAATAAAAGTATTTTTTCTGATAAACTTTGTTTATTTTTTGTTCTTCATGTTAGTGGAGATTAATATCCATTAATTCTTTTTTCCATTTTTTCTTGTGTAAAAAAAGGACGAAATAACATTGTAAATTGCAAAGCATGTTTTTTTACATGGAAATGTAATAATAACCCAGGCACTGAAGAACTGTTTTAAGTCCTTCAATTCCGTGCAGATTGAAGTATAGGCTTTATTCAATTATAAATGTTTTATATAGATATTGGATTGAACCGTAGAAAAACATGTTTCTTGGATCATTAGTGAGGTTCAATAGGGTGCTTATATTGCAATCTCAGTTATTTGTAGAGTAATTCTTGGCAGGAAGGAAAACTGTAAAAATCAGAAGCAGTCGAAAAGCCTGCTACTTATCGATACTTTTTTCTTTCTGCTCCCCTTCCCTTCCTTTCTTGTTATCCATGCTGCATTGCCAGCTTTCTTCAGCTCCTTATTACTTCTGGTGTTTTTAACTAGGTAGCTGTCGACTTGAATCTCCCTCTTTTCAAAAGTCGTTAGGAAGTAGTTACATTCTCCTGGAGGGCCGAACTTTTTAAATGATAATTTTTTATTTACAAATCGCGCTTCCTGTGCAAGTTTGGGCTGAAGTTTGCCTTCCATTTTTTATTAATCTTCTCCTCGTGCGGTGGACTATCTTCCCTCCGAAACTTAGAAAAACTGATGATTATTAAACTCTGCTTTCCCTCAGTAACCTACTTTGAACTTCCATGATGAACTAACTTACTATGTTGCAGCTGCTAATGATCCGTTGACTAGTTGTAGACTGAAAATGAAAAACATATAAATCACGGGTTATCGAAGTTCGTGATTACTTTACCTAGCAGATTTTTCAAAGCAACTCGAAAGTTTATCTTTGGCATCACTTTTTTCAGGATTCATCTTCGGAACTTTCTAAAGTTCATCGCGTTCAAGCTTCAAAGAACCTGCCTCTTCACTTTTGTCAAATGCCTTTCAAAGGATATAATCTTGAGGTAGCGTTGAACTCTAGTAGTTTTCTCCCTATAATTAATTTTCCATTATATGTTTATATATTTATTCATGTCTGAATTACAACCGTATATCTATCTATATTTTGTTTGTAAGTTAGATCCAAAGTAAAATTTGTTTTGCAGACATGAATATTTGTGAGTAAAACGTAATTACAGAGTACTGATACGACGATAGGACTAGCTTTCATGCTTTGACAGTATACATCACAATGTGGTAAGAAACAACAGGCATTCATCTGAACCGACTCATATCTTGAATTTAAACAAAACTGTCCATGATTAGTTTCACTGGAAAATCTGAGCCCAAAAAAACTATAAACTAACAATTTTGTATCTATGAAACTAAGATACTCACATGCCAAACACAGATTCATAAATCAAAAATGATACTGAAACTTCCTAGAATATTGAATTTCCTCTTGAATTATGATGTGACAAAGCTCACACACAGACTCGTTCTAGGTGAGGAGTATATTCATGTATTGTCATTATTCTTTTGAAATGTATGTATTTTGTTTTGTTTTTCTGAGAATAAATATATTTCAATTCAATTCATCAAAAGTCGTTCATTATACAGAGTCAGTCAATCATACCAGCTAGATCAACCACGTTACAAAGAAGAAAATGACAGAGAATATACTGTTTCAGAGCCTGAATAGTATAATAGCCTGATTATATAATAGTATAATCACAGTGGAGGAAAAAATAGTATATTTTTCAACACACTGTTATGGACCCTCGCACACCAATGGCCACACTTTGGTTATACATTCTCTGTAGTAAAGTTAGTTTCAACGTTTTATCTCCAACTCAATGTTGTTTAACGCATTATTAAATTTCATAACACATTCCTTCTAGCTTGTTTAGGTCACAAGTTATCCAGATATATTCTAATATACAGAACAAGCTTGTCTTCTTGAGCATAGAATGCGGGCTCTCACAAAATATCTGTTTCAGTTGTTTGCTTTGTGTTGGACATAGAGTTTTGTTGATTTTTATTGTACAAGCCACGTTTTTCACACCGTCCAAAGCTTTGATTCTCAGAATAACGTTGAAATAACACTTTTTCATACGGCAGATAGAGTGATACCAGAACTATTTTCAATTAAAATTAGGTACTTTTCCATTAATTACGAAGAAGAGAATGACAAAGAATAGACTATTTCAGAGCCTGAATAGTATAGTATAATAGCAATGATACAATTCACTTTTTTATTAAATTCCTGATTGAATCCCTGATTTTCACAGAATTCTTCTAATAAATCTATCTCACTTTTTTAATTCGTAGAATATCCCTGCTAAAAACATGCAATTCCTTGTACATCGAGGTGGAGATTATCGAGAACGTTTATTCTTGGAATTCGAAGTGATTTTTCTGTTTCAGTTACTACTTCTAAAAACTTGGAATCACTTTTATAGGCTCTATTCAATACGCTCCGTTGCTCTGTTGGTGTTTTGATAGAAATTGATTTGTTGAAAGTAATCGAGAACCAATGTATGGGCGAAGGAAATTATTCAAGAATCATATTTTTATGATTGCATTCAGATGAGTAATACGATTGTTTTGTCTGTAGTTATACTACAATCATGCTTCATTTCTGAATACGTACAGGATGCTCATGAGGATTTATTATTTATTACATTTTGAATCCTCTCAGTAAAAATGGTGAATTTTGCTTCAAATTGATCACATGAAGGGAAGTCGAAGTTAGAGTGACATTTGTGATCTTTTTAATACCTTGAATAGATTTCAAAATTATTATTGATGATTTCAGCAATGTGTCTGAAGATTTCAGAAGATATCTAAATATTGACTCTGTGATATCATGAAAAATACAAATTCAATTTTGAATTTCAGCAATATTTCTTAAGATTTCTTTAATATTCACTGTGTGTTACACAATATTATCTGATTACAGTGATGAATATGCTGCATCTTTTCACCTTAAATGAATTATCAGGTTGAGCTTTGCTGTCGAAACTTGACTAGTTGACTAGCAAGCTGAAAGTTATTAAGCTCTGTTTCACCAAGAACATTTTAAATCGATATAATTTATGAACATCGGCTATTAAAAGTTAGTAACCTCTTTTTTCTCAATAAGATCTTATCCAATACTGTTTATAGCATTCTATCAACATTTCTCATAAGTTTTAAATTCTGAAGTTATTACGATCACCATTACTTTGGCAGTTTCCTGTTTTGTTCGTGTTGGGCTGGTCCAGCAGTGAGTGCACTCAGCTTCCAGTGATTGTGGTTCAGTTGCGTTGCTACAGAAATGAATCGGAGAGGCAGGTATTTTAGAGCAGGTATCTGCTCTGATAATGGTGAATGGCTGCTGGGGGGGAACTGGTGTTGAGGGGTGAGGGGGGGTGGACCGGACAGAGACCTGATATCGGCGGAGACCGGAGACTGAACTGGTTTTCTCGATTTTTTCCTCCGAAGTTGTCCGACAGCTCCTTCAAACCTGTTCCCACTTCCTCTGGCTGTACAATTAATACTGGAATTAGCATATTCCCATGCTAAATAAAGATCTTCTTGTACTCGGCTGGGAAAAACTCCGGTCCTTTTCTAATTGTTCTTTCGGACCTCCAGTAATTATCGGCCATATTTCCTTCTTATTAAATTAATTCTTACTTAATCGGGGTTATTGGTCAGAAGTCTATGTGAAAACAACAACCTTGAGTCTCGCCGCGCCGTGTTGTAATTCGCAATAAAGTCTTTTCGCTAATGACTTCGATCTAGATGAATCAGTAGTGTAGCGTATAGCGGATGTAGCAAATTAAAATGTATCTCTTTAATTGCATTATAAAATTGGAGGTCCCTGAATGCAGTTGGATGTGGGAAAGGTGGTAATAACATTGCACTCTGATGATAACTAGAATTTGAAAGGAAATTTCCTTTTATTAGTTGCAATTAGATACCAATTACAGCTTGAAATTACCTGGGAAAATGATATCATTTTTGAAACTATTGCAAAAGTGAAGTTCGTACAGGTGAATTGATGCAGGATGGGCGTCCGCTTCTTGTTATCACCTACTAGCATTACATTATCACTATTACGGAGCTTGAATAGTGGATTATCCTCCATGTAGTATTCTAACAATAGTTATTTCATTCAGGGATGTCATGCTCCATTCATATCACTCAACTTTGTCTACTCATTTACCTTTCTCAACTTTATCAGTACTGTATTTTCTTAAATATTGTACCTTGTACTAGCTTTCTACTTCTGATAAATTATGGACTTTTCATAAATGAGAATTCATTAGGATTTAATTCAATTGGAAATTATATGCAACTGAAGCTGAATATGAAACTGAAAATTTTAGTGTTACTGGATTTCATTAGGGTTCCCTCATCGTTTAATGAGTTATCATATTTCATTTATTATTTGAAAATTGTTGAAAATTTTGATGAATTTACTTCTTGACTATAGAATACTCGTTTGCAGAGTGGAATTGAATCTTATTAAAGACATCTATCAGTTACCCGTCCTATAAATAATATCTCCGCCTCTTTCACTGAACTCTACAAGAATTTTTCCAAAGAAATTGAATGAATCAATAAATTGAATAAATTGAAAAAACGAATTTCAAGAAATAACAAAATAATGAATGAAAACTTAGTAAGCAATAAACAATTGAAATTTTTACAATTATTAGCCATTAAACTTTCACAAATAGTACTATCATAATTTGCAGTACTAAAGATTTATCTTCAATTAATTCAATGTATTCACATACCATTTACAGAAAAATACAAAAATAATACAAAACTTGCATCAAATATAAAAGGAAATAGTATTTAGGTAGCCTCATTGAAATATAAGCTAAGGCACCATACGTCCTCAAGCTTATTATAGCTTTCTAACATATTTTTACCAGGTTTGTTAACGAACAGGTAACATTACAAAGGTACATTCTACAATGAGCATGCGTTGAACTGTAGCCCACTGAGAGCCGTATTTCCGTGTTTCATGCATTGTATCAGACCCTCCTTTGCCAAATTATATCAGCAGCTAGGGCGACTGGGAGAGTGAGGTGCAAATTGTATTTGAATGTCATTAACATTCGGGGATTGGGTGGGACTGTTACTGTATTCGACTGACAATGGCGATGAATGTTTCCGTGACGGGGAGTTGGGGACCCGGTGCATATCAGTCAGTTACAAGGAATTTGTTATCTGCGAAACGAATGGAGAAATTGGAGCCCATAACGAGTGAATTACTACTAATGTGATTTGTGGATCAAGTGAAATGGATCGGGGTGAAAGTTAATTTTTTCTCAAGGGCTCGAAATGTTTGTTAATAAATTTGAACAAAGAATCATCAAGTTTCGTATTGCATTTAAAAATTTTGGGCTACTTTATTCAACAAAATTCGGGAGGAAAACAGTTATGAGAAGAGCCTTATTATTAATAAACTTATTATTTTGTGAAGATTACTTGAATTTGAAAAGATTAAACCTACTTAACTACATCTAATGATACTACCTACTGTTACAGCTATTCATTGTAGTAGGCTTATAAGCTGTAATACTATTAAAACTAAACATACACACTTTGCTCAGAAATGTTGTGGAACATCTCCATATTAGGTGAATGGATAAAAACAAATGTTGTCTATTCCAAAGTATTTATTAATTAAAAAACCATACTCGAGTTTAAATGCTCATGGCATTATCATCAGTGGTTGAGCCTAAACAGTTTCAATAATATAAGATCAATAACTCGATACTATTCAAGAGGACAAGCGCTATCTTTATAACTCGTTATAACTTTAATACATAGTATGAATTCGAAAACGGTTAGATCATCCTCAATAATTAAAATTTATATTGAAAGATTTATTAAGTTTTATTACGCCAGCTCAACAGATGATCTCCTGTTTAGATGTTTGGTCCAATAATAATAGTTTCGTGTTTGGTTCGAAAATAGCGTTAAAGATGAGCTGTTCCTGATGAAATAAAGATTTCAAACTTGTAGTCGACAGTGCGGAGAGACAGGCGTTGGGGGTTTAATGACAATTTTATGAGCGCCACCTCGGACTACCCACTGTACGCTCTAACAACTACAATCAAACAGCGCTAAGATGCACTTAATTTACGGCTGGAAATGTCTTTGAATCGCTGCGCCTTGTCAAGAAGAAGTTAGCCATTGTGAAATGAAAGTCTCACTTGAAGGAATGGGTTGCAGGGTGGAAGTTAAATTACATTTTATAGATAAACTAATGAGAATGGACACTCGCATTACACTTTCAATTACTAAATTCTTCTCCCCTTCATTAGGACATTATTTTTTAACTCAATCCACATTTTGAAATAATCTAATTCACGTAATAAAATATGTTGGTTTGATTTTTTATTGGGGGAGACCTTTACGGGTAGGATTCACCTAGCCTTATTTTTGTGACCCATCCAAGAAGAGTCCCTAGTGTTCGTGACTTAACCTCGAGATAATTCATTTAACGATATCAGTTGATTATTCACTTGTCCTACATTTCCGAAAGTATGCTGTACTATAGTATGCAGCCCAATGATTTTCTCTATAAAATTCTGTCATAATTATGTTATATAAGTCTGTCAATATCTCCCCTGCTAATAATTATTTTGCGCCATTTTCATATTTGAAAATTTAGGCATTGAAAATAATACATCACATCAATATGCAATAGAGTGTCATACTAATTGTAATATTAAGCCATCGTACTGTATTGATTCACTGGTTCATTCACCGTTGGTCTGAATTTGTGTTTAGTTGAATTTGTGTTATTTCTGAATTTTAATTGCAAAGTCAGCTGTGTGTTATGCCGTGTTTACACGTTGCAAATAGACAGGCAACTTACTTGCACAAATAGTCCCGTGGCGAAGCGTGGTATACTTAACCGGTCATCGCCGGGTATACTTCCTATAGGACATTTACCCGGCAATGACCGGTTAAGTATACCACGCTTCGCCACGGAATAGATGTGCATCAGTTGTGTACTAGTGACGTGCGAACTTACTGAAAGTGAAAAAACTCAACTTAAGTTTTACAGGATGGAAAGTCCATCCATCTGTCCACTAGAATCGTGTTAACACTGTATTGGAAACGTAATCAACTGCCACTGTACTACTTCAGAGCATTGACTGAATTGAGTAGAACTACTCTGCTGATTTTTGAGTTACGATAGCACTCTGAATTTAATTAAGGCTATCCCGTGGCTCAAGTGTTATTTGACTGCGATCAAATTAGTAGGCAAATGGCATTAACAATAGTGGCGCTACCATCAGGCAGGTAGCACAGCAGCACATTTAATTTGCTCGTTGATTACGGGACAAACTTGGCGGGACTGAAGAGCGCTCCAGATGGCAAATCTCTCGGCGAATCACGCTCAGGATAACGCAGTTTGCGTTGGTTTCGACGCCAAACTTTGAGTCGTGCCAAAGGACTCTTGAGGCATGCCGCTGGGATTGGGGGCATGTCGGTCCACACACAAGTAGTATAGGCCGCAACGGGCGCAGTTTGCAAATCAAACACACGGCAAGTTCAGTTCGCTACAGCGGTGCACAGTTTTACTTTGAAATTTGTATCGAGCTAACTCGTCACTAGGCTAGCGCCGTACGCCAAGCAACAAACAAAACTGTCTCCTGTACGGTGCCGCATACACAGCAACACAGCTAGTAGTCGGTGCAAACAATGCATCGAAACCGTGCATTCTGCATTTGTCGATACATCCCCCGATATGTGCCGGCAAACTCCAATAAAGTTTGCTGTTGCATAGCTCGAGGCCGGCTTGTATCGACAATTCCAGCGCTTTTAAAGCCGCCGACCCATTTCCATCCATTACAATCTATTGACGAAATCGTCGTTATTATTTTCCGTTTTCAGTGGAAAAGTAACGGATGTAACTCGTGCAAATTACTAATTCGAGACTTTAATACGACTTTTTCATTTATAATTTTAAATCATCCGATGAAACTGTCATGTCGTTTGGTTATGCAAATTAGGCTTTATTGAGCCTAAAAATCCTTTGAGTGTACAAGGGAGGAATTTCATTAAAAATTCAAAGCTTCATGATATTGGATTCAATGAAATTGTGTTCACATATATATATATGTATATTTTTGAACATACATGTATGTATATTTTTATGTTGTTATTGACGATGTCCATGTATTTTGTGAAATATTTATGACAAATAAAGTTCTTGATTCTTATCATGTTTGGAATTTCAGTTGGTTTTTTTTTCAGTTGTAACAATGAGTGATTGTTTGTCATTTTTTATTGTAGTAGGTTGATGATGCAATATGACGTATGAAAAATTAATTTGATTAGTCATTGATGTACCGGTCTACACCAATATATTGATACTCTTTTAGAGAGCTTTTTCCATTACATATATTAGCGGATTCACTTGATGTTCATGAATGAACAAACATACATTTTCGAATCATAAAAAGCATTCTAGGAAATGAATATTTGAAACGTTTTTATCTCTCAACACAGTTAATGAAAAGCGTCATAGCATCATAACTTCCATTTTACTGCATAATGACACAAATTATTATTCATAATCTTCTGACAGAATTATTCAGATTTTTTATTATCTATTCAGACATAAATGAAACTGACTTATGAAAAAGTGATTCTCCCCATTCTAGACGATTTGAATTCAATTTAATTAATCTAATAATGCTCCTGTAACAAATGTGACAAATGACAAGTATGCGATCATTCTGATTACGAGTGTAATGAAAATTTATAAAATTTGTCAATCTTCACATCTGATCACCTAATCTAATGTATGAAATGAAAAAACGTTCCTTAAAGGTTTTTCTGTAAAAATGCTATGAGTGTCAAAGTTAATCAATATTCATTGAGCGTTATTCTCGTACCAAATTTTCACTCTCATTGATGGGTAGGTAATTGAAGGTAACTTTCTATTGGTTAGCTTTCACCGTTTTGCAAAGATTTCCCTTTGGACTGCCCTTCACTCTTCTCCCCCATCCTCTAGCAGCACCAAACAGTAGCAAACACAACAATAGGGATTGGAAAATTCAAGCCTCAACTCCCTGGAGTGAGTTGACTGCTTTCCTACAACAACGTTTCACGTTCCAAATCCAAATTTCCAAATTTAAAGTTTTTCTGTACGAAACCTGTGTTTTTCTCCAATTAATCTCGAGTAGACTAAATACAACTTCGTTCTAAAGCTGTGTTCCTTCACAATAAACTATTTTCTGGATTTTCCGCGTATATTCGTCTATATATTATCTATATATATAAACATCGTGATAGTTTTCTTCATTTCTAATTTCCTAACACGTGGAAAGGTTTTCCTTCCACTGGATGGAAGAAGACACGCAGATATGAGGTGCCAGTGCAGGGGATCCCACGCAGGCAAATTGGGTTCGCACCTAACACCAGGCTTCGCTCGGCTCTGAATAATAATGTGCTCGCTTCTCTCTGCTCACTGTTCACTACTACTGTATCTGCTCAACATAACGATAAGAATCTTCTGTACTTCGTCCTCACAAACATCGCTACTACTCTGATTCATACTTTAATATAATGTATGTATGAAATTTGCATTGTATTAATAGAGGACACATTGAAATATTCGAGTGTTGACTGTTCGTATTTTATATTTTTTTTATGTACTATGAGGAATATGGTATAATATAGATAAACAAAGTTGTAATGAATATTTTTCATACTGTATAATCATCCGTATTTGTACACAAGAGATAATGAACTGTCATATTCTTCTATTCATCTCTGCTCATCACTCCCAAGTCACTTTGTTTCTGATGGAATTATTCCTGTTCATTATTACCATTAACTAATATCGCACACTATAAAACTAATGGAGGAATTTATTTTGGATTGAATCTGTCATAAGTTAACTTTTTGTAGTTGGTTAACAAAAGTTTTCGGGTGATCGTTCCCTCTTGTTGAACATTAAAACAATCAACTTCTCGTTTTATGTAAATAGGTTTATGTTACTCAGAAAAATAGACTAATGATAATGAAAAAGCTAATGAATGATCATATCATTAAATAAGTGTGTTAAGGAACATCTTCAAATTATGTTGATTCCATATCATATCATAGAATTTTTTTATTTTATGTGTATAAGTTGATCTAAATCAACCAAAATATTAAGATAATATTGCGGGCGAAACGTCGAGAAATCAGTTACATCCTTGGTTGGCTTGTACAAAGGTGGATGAATTTTAATGGCGCATCTCGAGATGTCCCAAGATTTGCATCGTTGATATTGCCGCCTCGAATAACCTATGCTACGCTGTACACCCTGGCTGCTGATGAAAATAACATGCTTTGGTTTGCTTTGCTTTTAGCCATCTTGGTTCCTTCAAATCTAAACCCCCACCCCCTCCCACGTCCTTCAACCATCCTTCTCCCCCCCTGCTTCAACTTCCACTTGAACTTCTTGTCGTTTTACATGATTCAAATGGCGACAGACCGTGGTTCGACATGATGACAGCGTAGTGCTCCTCACGCCCCTAAAATATTCATTGGTCCTCGTGTCTCCAGTGTTGCCAGTGCATTACGATACATATTTCACGCGTGTTCTACCAGACTGTTGGATTTTATCACGGCGCGCCCGGATTCAAATGTCGTTTCACCACTTTACAAATCACATTTTTCCGTTCTCGAAAATAATTTAAGAGGTGTGATGAGCTGGCTCGTTGAGAAGTCATCTCTCAAACCGTAATATGCATCCATGGCGCTCGATTGTATGTGTATCATTGGCATGTGGAATAGTGGCTTACTAGGTTTTTATATTTTACAATATAAAAAATACTTATTAGTAGGATTATTATGGTGGTAGTAGAGTACAATTGCAGCTGAATTTTCTTACGGTTCGAACCTATCAGTTTACAACCTAAGTCTTGAATACAGTTATTGACGTGGCTTTTGATGATTTTATTAAGTTTGAGCACCATAAATTGATGTCTCTTATTGAATCTCTTATTGAAGAGACAGTATACCTAGTCTGTGCTTCTGTGCAATCGGCCAATGATGTCCGTTTTGAGTATCCTTGAAGAATTAACAAAAGAATTGGAAAATTGATTTCAATTCCCAATGCCAATATTCAAGAAGAGCCAATAAATGAAAATGAAAAAAAAAAACATTGTATTATACAATACAAATATAAATATTGAAAATATTCAATAAATTTCTTTCAATAATGATGAATTATTACTCAAAATTTGTTGTCTTGGATATACTAAATTACAAAATCTCATCAATTTCCCAGTTTCACTCTTTCAGCACCACAAATCAAGGACAAGATCGCTTTAAATCATAAGTGAAAGTAGTAGGAATTATATCAGCTTTAACGATAGCTGAACTCCTCATAAATATTGGTAGAATACTTGGAAAGTTCCCAGAAGCGAAGAGAGGGCTGCACTGCTCCAGTTACGGAGTAGAGGTGGAAAAATTTCAGAGTAAACGATCCTGTCTGTTTAGCATTTCAATTTCCACCAATACAACCCGGAGAAGCCTGTGTGCTGCCGACTGTTGGTTTTGAGAGCAGTGCGTGGGGAAGAAAGAGATTGAGAATGAGAAGAGAGAGAGAGAGAGAGAGAGTAGTGAGAGAGAGATAAAGAGAGAGTAGGAGGTCGAGGTGCCGGTGAGCGCGAGTTGAAAAGTCGGCAGCAGCTTAAAGCTATGAGATGAAAATGGCATCGCAGGTTCCGGCTCCCCTGCGAGATGTTTTGGAAAAGTCGAAAAAGATGAGATCCCCTGATAAAAATGAGGAAAGCTAGAAAGCGTCTGCCGTGAAGGAAATTCTCATTGTCTAGCGTTCTTCAGTGTGTGCCTCTCCTCAGCTTTGCTGACTGGCATGCAACAGTTTTGATGAGATGAGTCTTTCTCTTACCCTCAACCCCCCCCCACTCCCACCCCTTTAGGTAGCCTTTCCAGATTACAGGTCGCGTTATCGGTCACATAGCGTCCCCTCTTCCAACCCCTCCCCCATCTTCACACTTTCCACAATGAATCCTCCCTTGAAGTCTCAGTTAATTAGAAACAAGAATAATTAACCCCCCTGCCCCCCAACTACTCGACACAGGTACAAAGCCTCTACTGCCACTGATATCCTCTTCATTTTTTTTACTCTGCTACACTGTGGCGTTCCACCCTTGTTCATTCTATGAAGCTTATTCGGAAAAACCGGCCTGGAATGATTAGGCACCTGTCCTCCATATATATCCTACGATCGTACTTGAAAACTTTTGAAAATGATCGTATTGGAAAAAATATCAATTACTGCTGAGGTACTAACTATAGTCTGGCAACACACAAAAGAACCTTCGCGCATCGTATCACCGAAGTGATACAGTATCACATAGTACCACTACTCTAGTGAGCGAGTGAGATAAACTGCTGCATTGCATAACGTGCGCTCTCTCTGCGCAGTAGAGTTCTTATTTTGGAGGCTCTTTTGTCTGTTGCCAGACTATTATCACGTGCGTCCTCTCTCATTCAATTCACCTCTCTCATTGAGTCAGGGGTATTCAATAAGTGAATTGAAACTATTATAGTATTTTCTAAGTCTAACCTTTTTGCAAGTATTTTCTATTTATAGGTGGTACAAAGCTATGAGATCTAAAGTTATGAAAGTTTGATTTCATAAAAAGACGGCCTTTATTGAATGATTTAAATAACAGTAGAAATAGAAATGTATCATATTATCTTCTGCTGAACATAGGTTAGATGAAACTCACTTCAGTGTCCAGCCGTGCATTGTCTATTCCAATGAATAGTGAGTGAATGTGAGTTTGTACTCCATGCTAGGTTGTTAGTACTTGGCTAAATAATTCTGCATTTGATGATGCTCGTAGAGAGACGATAGCACGATTACAAGCTCATTGAAAATGTGCCCGATCCAGTTAGTATTCAGGGCTTCGGGCCCGGAGACCTTAATTGCAAACGAAATTAGAATGTTTGTCTCATTTGTTGATGGAGTACAGTATTACAATTCGCCATTCAGCCCTAATAATTGAAATTTTAACAGGGTCTGCTAGCCAGGGTTATATGTGTGTGAGTTTGAACCCACTCAATGCAAATTAACTTGCATTTCGATTCTGTGTTCACATAGAACTTAGAGCTCTGTTGCAAGAAGCCCCTCCATCTAGCCTTTTTATCTAGATCGATTTTATTTGGATACCAAATCCCATATGTTATATGTAGTTCAGTTTGTTTTGTTATACAATTCCATTGAAAGTTCATCTTGTCCTGCTTCCAGGGCCTGTTCCATAAAATTTGAGAAGTCTAGTAGAACAAAATCCTAAAGAAATATAAAAAAGCTGATACACACTAGACTTGACAGGACTGCATATTATAGGAATACATAATTATTTTGCAGTGAACTTGAAAGTCTAGTGTTCATCCGCCTGTCTTACTTGACTTTTAATTTTCATGAAACAGACCCCTGATTCAATACTTTTATATATTAATATACATTATACTTTTATACATTAATACTTTTTTTCTCAATATTTCAGAGTCTTGTAGAAATGCCACCAATCAAACAATGTCTAAAACGCAATCAAAAAATGTAAAATTTTAGCAGGAGGTCAAATTATATTTCCATAGTTCAGTGATGCCACAGTTTCCATAGTTTCCACAGTGTTGCCGCTGACTGTAGCAAGCTTTTCCTTTGGTGCTACGAATTTCTGCCAACTGGTTGTCATGTTTTTCGTCCAAGTATTGTTCCAAGTATTAATTTTAACGACTTGTCACGAGCCTGTAGCATGCCGTGCACTTTATCCGGCTAATTAAAAGGATGTTGATAAATTTTTGGGCTGAAGAACGATGCAGGAAGAATCGCAAATTTAATTAAGAAAGTTGTCGAGAGAAGACGGCCGGGAGTGGAACAAGGAACGGCGGGATGATCTCGATAAAACGTTAGAAGTTTTTCGTTTATTGGGTGGTGTTTGTGGGAGGGCCGGTGTGCAAAATTCGCTCTTGCCAGCCCTGAACTCCATCCCTTACAGGTTCTTTTAATTTTGAAACAGAAGACCAGAAGCAGTTGAGAGCAACTGCTATGAACAATTAATACAGCCAATCCACAACATCCTGCTCCTTCTCTTCCAACTTGAATTTAATAAACTTCTACAAAATGATTTTTCCCAACTGATAGTTTGCTGTGGGGTATACTTATATACTTACTTATTTGTCAGGGTTTCTCCAACAACTCCTATAGTTTGCTGTGAGGAATACTTATATTTACTTACTTGTTGTCAGAGTTTCTCCAACAACTCCAATAGTTTGCTGTGAGGAATACTTAAATATTTACTTACTTATTTGTAGAGTATCTCCAACAGCCAATTCTTCTAATCACTAGAGTTTTAATGGAATTTATCGATAATGAATGAGTAATAATGCCATTTTTTTGTGCAACTCTAGCTTATTCAAATGTGCTGCATGTATCTTTGTTAGTCAATCATAGAAAGATAATAGAAATAATTTTTTACTCTTGCCAGAAAAAATGATTATTATTGTAAGTCTAAATTCTTCCATCGATTAGGCTCATTAATCTTCTAATGCAAAAAGAACTTCTCCAATAACTATAATTAACATGCAAAAAGCTATTTTATAGCTCTGAAATTTACCATTTTGGAATCATAAAATTTTATGAGATGTATGAAATTTAAAAACATGCGTGCCTAGATCCTATACAAAAATTCACCTAGCAGATGCCATGAGGCATCAGTTCCTCAGTTCCACAATTCATTACAAAATAATTGCGAACTCAATATCCAGTATAGCAGGATTCTTTTAACTTGTCAGAAAACAGCTGATTTAACGTTAGTAAACGAGCGTACATCAATCAGCTGTTTTCTGACAATTTAAAAGAATCCTGCTATACTAAATGATATCTTCCACCACATTACAATACTATCTATCAAACTATGTTAATAGTTTTGGATTCCAGTCCTGGTCTGTTCAGGCTCCTGAATGTTAGATAGCCATATCCTTCAAACTATGCTAATAGTTCTGGATTTCACTCCTAGACTGTTAATCCTCCTGTGTGTTAGAAATATATATCCTTGAAACTATGCTAATTGATCAGCTTGGAATAGGTTTCATTTTCACTTTCAACATGCATCTGCCGCTCACTGGACTGGATTCAAATCAGTTGATTAGAGACAGATTGTAAGTCAGTAAACTTCGTCCCTATCCAATTTAACGAGTTTAAATGGCAATCTAGGTGCTTAGCAGGTCCTGCAGGTGCCCAGGTGAAACAGGTGACGCACGCGTCTGTCTGAAAAGCAGCTGGTGATCATCTGCCATCCATCTTTCACCTGGCGAGTGCGGTCTACAGGCTTACCAGTATATTTATATATACTCAAAAAATATATATACACATACCTTCATTACACTGCACTTGACTCCCTTATTATGTGGGTCACAAAATCCTTTATGCTCTGCACAATACCAAGTTAACCGCAAGTGCAAAAAGTTCAGAGTACAAGACTTTCGGTATAACTGATGTAAAATTATAATGTATAACTGTATGAACAAGTTATAGAAATTCATTTGTATTTCAAGTACCATCTTTGGAGAGGTTTCTAGTAAAGACGTTTGGTGAGAATTTACCCTGTTAAATAATTACTAGGAATTGAAGTTATGATTTCCTTGTGTCAGAACTATGAATTCTCCCGAACCTGGGTGTATTATATATAAAGTTGGTATGTATTCTATGTGGGCCGAAGTATTTACGAACTCCTCGTGGGACTTAGAAAATTTCCTCGTTCATGGAATTGGAGATTGATTAGTGTGAAAACCTATTTATAGTTTCCTCATTCAAGATATTATAAACTGTTCTTTTGTTGTAAATGCAATGACATTCCATGTAAATCAGAATCATTTTGAGAATAATATTCTAGAATTATGAGTTAATTTCCTGCATCATTTCACTCATTTTGAACTG
Organism: Laodelphax striatellus; assembly: GCA_017141395.1. Classification (NCBI taxonomy): domain Eukaryota; kingdom Metazoa; phylum Arthropoda; class Insecta; order Hemiptera; family Delphacidae; genus Laodelphax; species Laodelphax striatellus. The sequence goes on from CM029531.1 coordinate 50,570,070, forward strand.
AAATTTCTGAGTTGCAGTCCACTTTTCCGTGTAATTCATTAACAAACAACGAGATCAGGATAAAAGCAGAGCTACTGTTAATTCAAATAATTCAAATTATTTTTATTAATAAAACGTTTTCAGGTGAGCTATGGCACTCGTATATTTAACGCCTCGAATGGTGAATCAAGGATTTCTGGTTTGGCCGGAGCGTTTGTTGTTGGCTGTGTTATTTATGACCAGAGCCTCCTGCGTAATTTATAGAACGCCTTTCTCCCATACCTCACTTTTTCTTTCTTTTCCAGCATTCATTCTACTCGCCCCCCCCCCCTACCCTTTCTCCAACTAGGGTACCCCTTCCCACCCTTTCTCCAACTAGGGTACCCCTTCAGCGGATAATATCCAGAAAACAACATGTTTATGAATGTATTTTCCTCTTTATTGTTGAACATGCAACTTGAATTCTTTTGCCTGACTTATTGGATGACTTTGTCAATGAAATTCAATTACAATATGGATACGAAATCGTAATAGTTCATTAACTGTCAAGAGTGATGATAATCTGATGATAGTGATGATGAATCCTGTCTGCGAATAGGAATATCAAACGAACCATCAACTCTATTATCAGTTTCCCCTTGATTTTTCAAGCTATGCTTTTAAAAAAGTGATAAAAGCTTTTCAAAGCTAACAGTTATATTGACAGTGTGTCCAAAAATATGAATTTTCAATTAAATCCAGTGTTACTCGTTTAAACTCTTATTCCACTCTCGTGTTCCTGTTAACCCCTAACATATTCTGTGATATTTTACATTTTAAAATTTTCTGTGACAATATTCTGACTATTGCCAGAGGTCACCGGATTTTCAAAATTATATTTTCTCGGAATCTGTACGAGAATAATACAGTATAATATATTGATCGAATTGTATTATTTTTCCATTACTCATAGCAAAAAAAAAAAACTCCGCAAACCTATACTACCATGAAAATAAGTTTGATATAATACTGTCTACAGTATTTTCATGATATGATAAAGTACAATATTGATCTCTATACAATTGATTTTCAGTTATAATATACGTTTCAAATCCATCTCCAATCTACTACTAGTTTTTCAGTTAATTACATATGAGCCCTGTTGCACGAAAATCGAATTGAATTTAACCACCGTAATATGTTGCAATCTTACAGAACCAATGTTAGGAGAACCAATCAAAATTGATTGACATTGATTAAATTCAAGTGTACATTGGTTAAATTCAATTTGATATTCCTGCAACTGGCCGATAGTTTTTTAAATCTACAGTATTAGGTATTTCCAGTTCTATTCTCAACAAATAATATCAAATTCTCTCTTTATTTGTTCCAAGTAAGATTAAGGTTTTTGGTGGAATAGTTAACAGTTCCACCTATCTTTCCTGTTTCAAATTCTTTCTACAATGTTCTTCCTTCGACATGATGTAGCTTGTATATAATACTATAGCCTACTACCACTGATGCTTATGATTTATTATTACTTCCACTATTTCTTTTGTAAGAAATATCACAAAGACTTGAATGAATATTATTTACAATATAAATTATCGATTTTTTTAATCAATGAATTCTCTCTCCTTTGATTTCAGGTGAGTGCTGTTGAAAGGTTGCAAATTTTTGTGAGTAATGATTTTATTGACCGTATTATTTCTTATTTGCATAAAACGGATGTGAGATTATCAGTTTGATTGTTGACACTGTCTTCCGGATTTCGATATTCGGTTCGGAAACATAAAGTAGGGGAATAATATATTGTTTACCGCTCTATCTTTTGATGATGAGCGATAAGGCAACTTTATATTGTAAATTTTTATATTATAAGGCATAACTGAATATAATTATTTCAATACTATTACTGTGGGAATAATATAAAATTATTAATAAGTTCTACAGAATTTCCTATTTACAATTATAAAATTGAATCTATAAATTATAAATACAGTACATGATAATTTTCTCTTATTTCAGTCTTAAGACTAATTAGGAACTTTTATTCTATCTCAATCAACTGATCTATGAGTATTACCCATGAGCGATACTCTCTTAAAAGAATCTTTCACTGCTATTAATGATGAAAAAAATAAAAACTGAATACACAAAAAGCAACAGTAAAATACAATTTATTAATAGAGATTTTGACAGTGTTTTAAGAAATTGATTTAGAACTATGGGCCGTATTTATCAACGTTCCTTGAGGGTTCCTTTCCGAAAGGGCGACTTGAAAAGCTTTTCATGAATGAAAAATCAGCTGATTTCATTCATGAAAGGATTTTCAAGAGTCCCTTTCGGAAAGGAAACCTCAAGGAACGTTCATAAATACGGCCCTATGTATTCATTAGCAATTGAACAATCGCCATTTCCTTCAACTTCAAAAGTTAACACTTATCACCATTACTTTATACATACTCTATACATACGTAAACTCTATACATCGCCATTTATCTCAAGTGACTTCAATAGTTATTGTCCCTATTTCTTGAAGGTCTTTAAAACTCAGTCTTAGTTAAACTCAATCTAGTTTTTAGTTAACAATGTAACTTCTTATGAGTAATGAAAGATTTACTCTTATTCATTTTTGTGCAACTGGCGGCCATTGTATCACTAATTCCCATTCTCTGATGCTCCAATCTGCAGATCAACGTTAGGTGGAATAGTAGCGCAATACCAAAATTGATGAATGACAATTACCAGTGATGTATGTTGACGCAAGTGCATTTACTTACATCCGATGCGGTACGGTGTGGTGCAATTATTGGCAGACATAACATGGCAACGCACTGTCCTACAACGGTTATTGGAGACAATATCTTGACCCCGGCTGATATGACCCCAATACCCCCCGTGGACCAGTTATCTTTGCAGGCCTTTGCCCTTCGCCTCCTAGCAATGACGTCATAAACAACCTGCGCCCTTCAGCGCCTTCGTTATCTGCTTCCATTCAGCCGCCGGACCCTTACAGCAACAGCTACACCATTTGCAACGGCATCAGTATCATTGGTATCAGCATCAGTATCAGAACAACCATCAGCATTGGTATAATCATTATGCAGTAGCGTCAACAGCCGATCCTCCAACCAATAGCAATCAGCCATACTAATTTGGAGACGAACAAGGTCCACGATGTTTATAAATGAGTATAGAAAGTATTCTATAGACCTTGAGTGACAAGTAGTGCTTCGCAAAAGAATAGATAGATTCCCTATGTCCCCATTTGGTCGATTTTTTATGTGACTGAAGCGTGTTGAATTTGAGTGCAACCACAGAGAAGAAAGGAATCTTTCCTTTCTACTTTGTGGTGCAACACATTATTGTACGTTTTCATATTGTTTTACAATATTTGTGTATGTTAGTCGCACGCTGTGCAGCACACTAAAATCGACCAAGTGTGGACATAGGGAATATGATGCAACCGAATGTTGTGAACTCAATGTTAGAGCGCTAGAAAATTTGTAGTGGGAAAAATACTTCTAGAACTTTTATTTATAAATAAATAAAGATTTATTGTCATCAAATATAGTGAATATTAGTCAAAAACAGTATAGATTCTTGTTGCAGGATTTGGTCATGAAGCATAAAATTGGTTGTAGTTTAATAGATCAACGTAATTCACCTAGATTACTGAATAAATAAATATATAAATTCAAAGGTCAATAAATTATTTTGTTTCTTATGAATAATGTAAGAATGAAATCGACTATAGGCCTAACAGATGGCATTGAATCAATGACTCTTTTATGAAAATCTGCAACCATGTTCTACCATTTAATTGGAATTAAATCATACATCATCGAATGAACTTCTCTTTCGTACTGCTCATTGCGTTGTCAAGTATTTGAATGACATATTAATTGTCAAATAAATACTTATCATTGTTATAGGGTGTCAACTCTTCTCATGTATGATTCTAATGAACCTTTTTTTAAGAGATGCACAATCTGTAAACCCAGGCTCTCGAGATTCGGTGGTTCAATTTTTTCTTTGTACGAGATGAGCCAGCCATTTATTTTGATGCACTGCACCCTGCTGCACTGTACAGGTTTCTCACAGCAAATCTTTGCTGCCATTGAAAAGCTGTTTGGCTCTCAACAGTAGCAGCAGCAGCAGCAGTGGGGATGATTCAAGTGGTGAGAAGCCAAGAGTGGTTGGTTGCACAGTTAATTTTTCATCGCATTGAAAGCTCTCGAAAATAAGGCTGAACCTCTTGAATGGGTTACAGTAGGCGCTTTGAGCCGGCCGCGTGAATACAGGCGGCTCGAGATGCGAGCAGCTTCCCACAATTTTTCTCGAGAACGATGAAAGCAGCGTATTTACTATATAGAATGCGGCGACTGCGTTTTCACTAGACCGTTTATCTGCCTACTCACTTGTTCCTTGATGTTGTTCTTCTACGCCTTATTTCTATTCTTCTTCAACTTTTTGTTCTTCTTTTTCTTCTCCATCTTGTTCTTTTTCTTAAAAACGATACCATAATATTATACAATTTCAATTTGAAAAACAAAATTATTGCCACCATTCTTCTTAAGTGGTTCAAATAAATAATAATTATAGTTTCCCTTATTCATCTTCTTTGTTTAGTGAAGTTCTTTATCTGCTATATCTTTCATCTACTATCTTTCATTTTCCATCTCTTCCTAATTCTTTCTTTACTTATCTCCTTCAATTCTCTTTTTCTGTTAATTTATAAAGAAGGGTAGTCATTCTTTGCATTTTTCTCTTCCTGTCAATTTCGTTTGAACTCTCTTGAATCTCTTTCCCCTCCTACTCTTCCACATCATCGTTCTACTCCTCTTCTCTCTCGCCTTCATTCTGCTCTTCATCCGCCTCTTGCTTCATTCTCTTCTACTAAACCTTGTTCACCTTCATGATTCATGATTGTTTATGATTTCCTGCTCCCCGTTTTCCTCTCCTTATTTCATGTTATTCTCTTACTCCTCTTCTGGCTTCTTGTCCATCATCATTGGTACTTTATTAAAGCATCTTTCGATTATCCTTTCTCCATATTCTGATTCTCCCCTCACACGTTTTTCCTCCTGTTCATCCCTGTTTGTTATTCACTTCTTCATTGTTATATTACAATCTCCTTTCTCTGCGTTTCTTCTTCTTTCTTCCCCCTCTTCTCCCTGTTTGGTTATACATCTTCACCAATCTTTTATGTATTTACATTTCTTTTCTGCACTCCTCCTCCTCCCCCCTCTAATAATTCTCTTTCTCCTCTCAATTTCAATGCTTTTTGGTTTCGCGGCTTTTTAAGTACACCACATCCTTCTTCTCCTCTTTCATCCACTTCTCCTCTCTTCTTTCTTTAATTTTTTTCTCTCCTTTTCTTGTTTGCCCTTCATTCTTCTTCTCCCTCATTACCTTGTCCTTCCTCTATTTATTCGTTATTTTCCATTTCTTGATTCCTTATTAGTTTCTTTTTCAGCTCTATTTCCTCATCATTTATTCTCGTTTTCATCGCCTCCTCTATCTTCTCTACACCCACACTCTTCCAGTTACTCGAATTATGGGTTGAATAATTGAAGGCGTGGGCTTATCAGCAGCAGTTGGCTCAATTTTGTCTCGATTAGTGTGTCATTAACGTTCTCGAATCTCGAACAAATTATCGATTGAGAAAGTGGAACGAAGTATGAAATTTCTTCTCGCTGAAAACCGATCGAGATTCTTCCTACGCTAATCATTTCTGGAGCAGTAAAATAACGGATTTGTAATAACAAACTGTCAATTGGAAAAACAGGTTCGAATGAATAGGACCTTCAACAAGTTGATTAGTAATCATTTATCCTATTACTCCTAGCTGAGGGTTCCAGTTGGATTCGCTAATTAATTGACTTGTTAGTTTTTCGTGTAGGTGTAACTTTAATATGGATTTTGAAAAATATCTTCTGGCAACGAATCTACTTTTGCTTAGCAACGAAAAACGATAAACCTTCATTTTACTTACATGAAATAAATTTCTTGAATTATTTATTATTGAATTTCAATAATAGCAATTTTTCTTAATTTATATCTCACTTATAACTCACATATTTTTAATCTCCATTGTCCTAAAATATCTTATTTCAAAACACCTTATCATTCAATAATAATTGTCAGTACTATTCTCATTTCTAATAAATATAATCCTTGTTTAAATCATGCCAAAAATGCAGGTATAAAGATCTCATTTTTGCTATGATCTCAAAATTCCAAACCTCCAGAATACGATCAGAAAATTGTTATGAAATATTCTACAAACAATACCAATTACATTTAAGCAGCAACCACTCATTCCACTTGAAAAGAAACACAGATTCACAATCTTTGATAGTTATTACTATCGGTAGCACTGGAAAAATAAAAATGTGTTTTTTTCGACCTACTCCTCTATGATAAACCATGTACTAGATTAGATTTCAGTTTTTGTGGGCGGATTAGTGTTTGAGTATTGATTGTATTCTGTATTAAGCATTCCATTCGTCATCTAGTTGACGATGAAGTCTAGAATCTGCGTGCAGAACGGGGTGTGAAGGTGGCAATAGTCACCGCCATTAGAACATCAGCAGCAGTGGCACCACTTCATTAAAACAATCGAAGCAGCCGGTGTGTCGGATAGTTGAGATTGATGGCGTTGACACGGTGCGGCGCGGCGCGGCGCGGCGGCGGGAGAGGCGTGCGGCGCAGCATGCCTCACATAATGGACCCCACGACCACGGGCTGCATGCATTTTTCATTCGATCGAAGCAGGAACGATCTCTCCTTCAGGAGAGTAGGAAGAGAAGAGCTTCTTTGGTCGGGAGGGGTAAGGGAGGGGGGGGATTAGCCTGCGACGGTTGAATAATTGTTTGTAGGAGGCGAAGAGTCATGATAAATGATGATAATCGTCTATTCCATTGTGCACCAGATTGAGATGTAGGGTGCCTCCTGCATCCCCCCCATCCCCACCACACCATCGCCTTGTATTACTACCCAAGTAATAAAGCGGTACAAGATATAACGCGCGCGCATAATGGCTGCCCCATCACATACTTCCCCCCCCTCCCCGCACCAGGCACCATCATTCATGCACAATACTCTCCGCCATGAACCGCTCCATCGTTCTGGGTTCTTTCATCATCGCCAGTCCCGTCTACGAATCGACTCGAAATTGAAAAATCTCCACTAAATTAACTGGAAAGAATCATCGGCCTTGGACCGCGGCTGTTGGCTGCCTCTCGTCTGCTGCTTGCCAAGAAGGGGGTTGCTCCCGAACACACACTCGATCTCACTCTCTCTCTCTCTCTTTCTGTTCCTCTGAATTACTCTTTCTGTCCTTTCAGGTTTCTCCATCCACTCTATCGCCTTTTTTCACTCTCTCTGTTGTTCTTTCTCTCTGTTTCTTCGAATCCCGCTTTCTGTCTTCCCAGTTTGTCTTCCACTCTCTTTATCAGCTTTCCTCCTCTTGTCACCACCATCCCATCATTCATTCTTTCTCTCCTAGTTTTCTCTGAACTGCCTTCTCAATATATGAGAAGAGAATAGTTCCCACTTGCTCTATTTCTCAGTCTTTCTGCTAGTGGAGCTTCCACTCTTTCTCTCTATTCTTCAGTCTCTCCCTCTCAGAGCTCTCATTTTCCCTCTGATTCTCAGAGCTTCCAATCTTTCTCTCTATTCTTCAGTCTTTTCTTCTCAGAGCTCTCATTCTTCCTCTCTATTTTCACTCTTATTCTCAAAGCTTCCAATCTTTCTCTCTATTCTTCAGTCTCTCCCTCTCAGAGCCCTCATTTTCCTCTCTATTTTTAGTCTTATTCTCAGAGCTTACACTCTTTCTCTCTATTTTTCCAATATTCTCTTCCTCTTCCCCTCGTTTATCGTTCTCGAAGCTTCCTTATTTTCCATTATCCCCTCTTATTCGCTCTGGTTTCCACCCCTCATTCATTTCAAGTCATCCAGGTTCTTCTAATTAGTTCCTTTCTTTTCCTTCAATTTCCATTCCTCTATCTCCAAACTTCTTTCTGTCAATACTTCTCATTCTTGTTATGTTCCCTTTCTTTTCCACTCTGATCTCTACTCCTCATTCATTTCAGTCCTCCAGTTTTTCCAATCAGTTCCTTTCTTCTTTCTTCCATTTCCACTTCTCTTCCTCTCTTCTCTTTATTAATATTTCTCATCCTTGTCGCTCACTCCCTCTCGTTAGCCAGCTTTTAGGTACCTTTTCTGGAGGAGGGAGGCGCTGAGAAGCTTTTCATTAATACTTGATTTGCTTGGGGGAAATTTGTGGGGCTGGTGAACCGGAAAATTGATTGTACGAGTGTAAATATTAATTTGCTCATCCCTCTCGATTCATTTGTAGCAGTCGTTGAGATCATCAGGTTTTTTAGGGCCGACAGATGTAATGCCGCCGTTGAAAGCTCTGGAATTTCAAGATGGAAAAGATAATTGATTTAGAGAGGATATCATCAAATCTTCCAAATGATAAAATACAGTACATCAGTATTATCTCAACAATTCAGTAATTAGGCCTATGTGATTTATTCGATTTTGAGTACGATGTCATTTATCTGGTGGATGAACAAATTAAAGAAACTTTTCATGCATTCATGGCCTACACGGTCCTCCAACACCTGAAATTATCAAGATGATTAGATAATACTCGTATTAATTATACAATAATAATTACCCACCTTTCTTCTTCTTTACATATTATCTCCTTCTATTTCCTGCATATGTCCTAGATGTGGAATGGAATGAAATTTTCATAAAATTTTAGAAGGTCTTGTAAAATAGGGAAATGGCAGACGCATACTGGACTTATTTACTGTATTATACATACTAAATTATATACTTAGAAGTTTAGACTTCGAGGTTTGGAAGACCAGGCACCGTTTCATGAGATTTTGGAGGTCTTAACAGACAAAACATTGAACACACACGCTATGCATTCATAGCACGAAGTATAATGCTATAAAGTTCAAAGTCTAGTCTGCGTCTAACTTTTTCTTCCTCACAGGACATTTATTTAAATTATATGAATCATATCCCAAGTCTCCCAGAGCAATCCATCCGTGCCCAAAAGTTGGTAATCTACGATCAACATTATCCAGTATCTTCTTTCGATTGATTTTTCATACAAGTTTTCGCAATGTAGTCCAATACACTGTTTGTTTCCGAGATTTATGAATTAGCTCATACGCTGAGCCGGATATCACGTGCTGTGATGCATAAAAAACGTACATGGCATTATTACGTCGGAGGAATATCAATTTCCCGGTTTGAATCAGAAACTCGTTGGGCGTCTCGTCTCGTTGTGTCTTGCTGCTGGGAAAATGTTCGCTGGAAAATGCGGAGAGAAAAAGGGTGGGAAGTAGGAATGGATGGAGATGGAAGAGGGGTAGTGAGATAAAGATGACGAGTGAGGAGGTGGAAAATAAGAATTGAAGGAATGAGGAGGAATGAAGGGGAAGGGTGAGAATGAAGAGAGATCTGAGATGAGAAGGCAACCGGAATGACATTGGCGAAGGCAATTTCCATGAAGGGAAAGACAAATAAACAGACGCTGGTTACAATGCTCCGGCACCGCGGGGAAGAATAACCTTATAAACAGGAAATGTGTCTCACGATAAGGTTAGGGCCACTCGTGCCGCCTCCGCCGTCCTGCCGCCTCCGACTTTTCGAGGCTATTAAACGGCCGAAAAAACGCCGTAAGTCACCTCCCCTTTTATTATCATCACGTGGAAAAAGTTGTTGTCGAGTTGTAAACAGCTTAAAATATTTACGGCGCGAAGCCAACGAATAAATTTCACTCGTCGGTCAAATCTCGAATAGACGCGCCGCTGAAATTCAACTCGGCTGTTATCCAACAAAATTTGTTGGATGCGTGTTTACCTCGTTCTAGGAAAAGTCGTTTTCAGAACATGGTTCACAATGGAGGAAATAGTGCTTGATTGTTCTCGATTATTATTCAAGGAAGGAAAGTAGTCAACCCTTAAAACTAAGTCATTCCTGTTCTATTATAAATTCCTTATCATCTATACTAAGATAAGAGTTTATTGTTAGAAGAATTCTTCTGATATATTATTATGTGAAGTATTATATTCTTATGTCTTACAAGCAACCTCTTTCTATTGTATTTCTTGTTTTGGGTACACAGTAGATGATGGTAATGGAGATTACTTGGTTTGGTTTTGAACATCAATTATTCAAGGAATAATTCTCAAGTAGTCAACCCTCAAACCTGAGTCATTCCTATTCTTTTATAAATTCCTTATCATCTCCAATGCTAAGATGATATAGTTAACAATTGAAGTAGAATATTGGCGTCTCTCCTTTGCTTTCTCCAAATGAAGGGGGTGGGGTGCTTTCAGGTAGAGCTTGTTATTTCTGCTAAGATACCTGGATTGACAATAGTGCGATTCACTCTATCCTATTCGCACTGTGCATAGTTGCCGCACTGTACATTGTTGTCAAACAATGAATCGGACTATAGATTATCTATATTATTTGACTACAATTAGTGTTTCGTTATGTTCAGTTATTATATCTCAACATTGTGTTAGGAAATAAATGTTCTCATTTTCGTACAATCAACAAAGTTGACATCACCCTCAAAAAAAGTGTATAAGAGTTAATCTATTATAATGCAGATTGTATAGTGTAAAAATAATTTTTATTAATTTTGAACAATGTCAAAATTTTCTATGAGCTGTAATGACAATAATTCATACTTAGTCCAGATTCCACAGCAAAATTAACCAGCTGGTACTTGTCAAAATCCGACAATAATTACTATGATAATACGAATGTATCATTTTACATTGATTACAATCATTATGTGATTAAATTGATTACATTTAACATGATTACATTGTCAGCATTTCCAATTGGCAGTTAAATTCGAAGGTAATTCAATCCATTTTCGGCCGGCCAGGTTGTTAACGAACTGGACACTTTTGGGCGATATCCGGCTGGCTTTTAATTATTGAGACGGGCGCCTCCTGCATAAATCTTGGACGGCCGGAAGTCCATCTGCTGCTGCTGCTGCTGCTGCTGATCCGGCTGTCCGCTTGGACGGATGTTGGAAGCCTCTTGAAGCTGAGATCTTGTCTTTCCATTCTTATAAATAACACACATCGCCATTGACGAGGATCATCGGTCTTCGGAGAGACGAGCAGGGCAGAGCAGCTGACCTTCACAGCGAGGAGGAAATTGGAAGAAATAAAGAAGATTGAATGAACTTTTGAAAATCTTGGATGACTCTTGTCGCTCTTTCTAATCACAACTGGTCTTCAAATTCTAGCTTAAATGGACTTTTCAAAATTTTGAAAGAAACTCTTCTTCTTCTTCTTCGTCTTCTTCTTCTTCTTCGTCTTCTTCTTCTTCTTCTTCTTCTTCTTCTTCTTCTTCTTCTTCTTCTTCTTCTTCTTCTTCTTCTTCTTCTTCTTCTTCTTCTTCTTCTTCTTCTTCTTCTTCTTCTCCTCCTCCTCCTTCCTCATCTTTTCCTCCTTCTTCATCTTTTTCTTCCTTTTTTTATCTTCTTCTCCTTCCCATATTCCTCCTCATCCTCCTTCTTCTCCTTCTCCACCTCCTTCTTTATTTTCCACTCCTTCTGCACTCCCTTCTCTTCTTCTCTACTTTTCTTTTTCTTTTTATCCTAATTTTCCTTCTTCTTCTACTCCTTGTACATTTCCTCCTCCTCCTCCTCCTCCTTATCCTCCTCCTCCTCCTCCTCCTCCTCCTCCTCCTCCATCTCATCCTCCTCTTCCTCCTCCTCCTCTTCCTCCTCCTCCTCCTCCTTCTTCTTCTTCTTCTTCTTCTTCTTCTTCTTCTTCTTCTTCTTCTTCTTCTTCTTCTTCTTCTTCTTCTTCTTCTTCTCTTCTTCTTCTTCTTCTTCTTCTTCTTCCACAACTCAATGAATTCGAAAATCTTGAATGAACTGTTGTTGTCCTCCCCCTCTCCCACTCACGACTGAATGAACTTTTTTAAAATCTTGTAAGAAACTGGTGTTTGCTTTTAATCATGGCCAATCTGCGTTTGATTTCCGGTGTCATTCTGGGCACTCATTTTTCCCAGCAGCCGGATTATTTACCTTTGTCGCCGAGATCAATTCTGCGCTGACATCCTTCCTGTGTGTGACACGGATGTTCCATTCATAAATATGAAGGCTTATAATGCCATGATTTTTCAGAGATGAGGATGAATCAATTTTGGGAGGATTTTCCTGATAGGGACGAAACTGGAGGGAAATTTTATAAGAAAACGAATGTTTCTAAAATTACTGCAATCATTTTTTAATCTTTGATTGAATGAAAATCGAAGTTATCATTCTGAAAAATCGTTCAATTATTGAACAAATTTTGACATTAGAAATTAATAAAATAATTCTAATAATTATTAGATACTAAAAAAACGGAATTGTATTTCAATTTGTAGTATTTATTTGTTCATTTTTCCAAGTTGACCTCGAATGCTGGATAATGTGGTTAACTGAAGTTCCTGTTCTTCATTTTGTTTAAAGTTCATTATTTTATAATATTGTTGTCTGAATAAGCCATTCCAATTGTGGACTTCGTGATATCCTCTTATCTAAAAATGTGGATTAAAATAAGATATTAATTTATACCACCCATAAAAATTGAAATTTAATAATTCTGAGGCAATAACAATTTTATATTATTCAAGTGAAACCTACATTTGAAATACGACTAATCAGAAAATATTCACCACTGACATCAAGTTACCACGATAAAGAGATAAAGATTGATACTGTGTAATAAATGTTGATTACTCGGGGCTTAATCATTATTTACAATACTTGTTGATCTATTATCTGTTTTTAACAGTAGTTTATTACTCAACATTTCTTCCAGCTACATAATTTGTTTGTCTCTTCACTCGAAAGCAAATAATCTTTTTGATTATCAAACCCATTTCACCTCTCCAGTCATGGAATTTCTAGAAGTCAAGCATTCTCACGGCCCTCTAGATCATCAAGATCAGGCACTAGAGATAATTTTCCTCACATGAATGTACTCTTGTCCTTGTTTTAGACTACACTCTTCAATAACTGTTGAATTGAGAATATTCAGTACTGTCTCCCTGATAACTCATTCATTATTACTTCCTCGTTTGGTGTTTTTTTTTCAAGTTTCTGTGAAAAATACAAGGAAACTAGAAGGGAAAAAGAAATTATAGGAAGGGGCAAGGAAAAAATGAATCAACCGTTTTCGTGATCACTAAAAATCACCATTGTAGAATGAGTTTCCTTGTACTTCATCCCTTGAGGTAGTGCATATCCATTAGGGTACACTTAGAAAAAGGGTACATTTCTCAAACACTACTCATTAGGCTAGAGGGAGGTTCTGTTATTGACAGCTAAGACGTAAAGGTGACTATGCAAAAAGTGCTGATGATCTGTCTACCTAAGTGGTCTTAAATGAGTGTGTGGGGGGGGTGGTGGCACTGAATCATCGGATGCAAATCGACGGCGTTTTCTGTGTTATAATATTTTAGGGCCGCCCGCCAGCCTTGTATATTGGCACTGTTGCATGACCTATCTCGTGTCGCTTGTGGTGTGACGCTCATTTCCATCTTCTTTATATTATAAAATAGGCATATAACATTTTTTTTGAACTTTAAAAAAAAGGAAGGGGAAAAAGAGGGAGGAATAGCAGAAGATGAGGGAAGAAAAGGAGGAAAAAACAAAGAAGGAGAAAAAGAAGAAGAAGTAGAAGGTGAAGGAGAAAAAGAAGAAAAAAAGGAGGAGAAGAAGGAGAAGAATAAGAATGTGGGGAAGAAGAAGACGAAGAAGGAAAAGGAGAATAATAATCAGAAGAAGAAGAAGAAGAAGAAGAAGAAGAAGAAGAAGAAGAAGAAGAAGAAGAAGAAGAAGAAGAGGAGAAGAAGAAGAAGAAGAAGAAGAAGAAGAAGAAGTAGAAGTAGAAGAAGAAGTAGTAGTAGAAGAACGAGAAGATGATTGAAAAGAAGGAGGAGATGAAGTGGGAGAAGGAGAGGATCAAGGAGGAGAAGAAGTAGAAGAAAAGGAGAGGAGAAGGAGATGAAGGAGAAGATGAAGATGAAGAAAAGAAAGTAGAAGAAGAAGACGTGGTGAGAGGAGGAGGAGGATTGGAAACTATTTCATGTATTTCAATAGTCGCATCTTTGTGCGACCTGGGATGTTTTATTTTGAATAAAATCTCGGACGACGCTGACAGAGTCACTCGTTGTTTGAAGTGAGGAAGCGGTGTCAAGACGGCGCTAAAGTTGAAACTTCGATTTCTACACCGGCCGAAACTTGGCGAACCCACCCTCGCTCTTTCTCCTTTGCGCTCAAATTTCCTTTCATATTTTATCTGTTCGGTAAACAGAACGTTTCCGCTACGATGTACTGCCTTCTCACCGCGTAATGCCTGCACAAACATTTTTTTACGCTTGTCATGATAGCGGTGCTTTAATACTTCTACAGGCACTTTGGGTGGAGAGAATGAACAACGATTGCCATAACTCATACATCTGATTCCACTCACTATTTCTTCCGATTCCCTCACCCCTATTCCCTGTGTTTGCGGTTGGCCCCAGCCTTTATTATATCCCTCACGCTCGATGATTTCATGCCACTATATTACTGGAACAAATCACACGGTGTTGCCTGAACATGCAATGTGGGGAGTCTGACAGCTAATTGTCTAATTAAAAAGTAAAGTTTCTTTCACAGCCCTAACAAGGGGGTGTTTCCCTCCTATTATTCCTGGAATAGTTTAATAAATAATATCTCTTTATTTCATTTCTCCTCATTTGTTATTATAGCCAGTATTATATAGTAATAGCGCAGATGAACAAATATAGATAAATTATATTCTTTTATTTTTTAATGATAAATTAAATTCTTTTATCTGTAGTAATAATATAATAGTGATAGTGTCTTATAATAAGTACATAGTAATCAACCAGTATAGTATTTTTTCCTCTCAAACAAAAATTGTTAATCTGAGTTTGAGTTAAAAAATTGCCGATAAAATCAAGTAATTTAATCTTTGATGAAGTAATTTCTATGGAATGATAATTTTTATAGATTGGTAATAAAGTGGAAGAATAGAAAAGTAATAACATTAATCCATTGCAAAGAATTATCTATGAGGGTTAATAAGCACTATTTGGGAACATCCCCTCAATTTGACTCTCAATAATAATTCTCATTATTTCTCAACATTGTCGAAAGAGTGTTCATAGTGAGTGGATTACTTGAAGTGTATAATCCCAGTATATACGGGGGTGTATTTACGTTTCCTATTGTATATTTGTGTACTTGAAGAAATAATTTTTTCTATTCTATTCTATTAAATATTCCTTCGTCCAGCACCATTGTGTGCTACCACATCAGAGGTTTTGTGGGGAACCTTGTAAAATAATTGAAACAAAAATAGTTCATTTAAGTAGATTTACTATGCAGGATGTTTTTTTTACAAGAGTGGTATATTCATGTTAATTATATCGTACTCACTGTTGATAAATTTATGGAATTTTTCCAAATAATATACAATTGTATTATTATAAAGAAATCAAGTTTAGTTAAAATGATAAATAAATAAACGAAATGAAAAAATGTTGATGTTCATGAAAAGTTCTTGTAGAAAGTAAAGTACATTAGAACGCATGTAGACTTTGATTATTCACCTGAACTATCAATATTATTGATTCTACAATTAACGGACAACATGCTGTTATATTATATCTATGATCATGAAAAGACTTTGAATAGATATTGTCCGTATAATTTGTAATTGCCTCTCTTTCGTCTTTCATTTCATGGCGAATCTTGGTAGCCAGCAAGTAACATGATAGCGATGAAGTATGGCTTCTGTAACTTATAACTAAGGAAATGTGAGTTGGAGAGGAGGAAGTTCTGTAGACTTGAAGATGAAAAAGGTGAGAAATGAGTGGAGAAAAGAGATGACAGATAAGAGAATATTTCATTGCGGCCGGGGAAAAAGAGTAACTCTTCAAATTACACGATCCAGCTATCGTTACCAGGGCGTGTTCAAATCAGTTCACCTAACCACACATATATCTGCTATTGAATTATTTCCAATTCACTATGAAAATTGTACGCTCCAATCGGAACGATACCTTTAGGCCTAGCCTCTCACATTACACTGTAATCTAATTCAGTCGATGAACTCGAGATTCTTGGATCAAACTGGCGGAACGGATCACAAAGAACCAGCGATTGCCAATCGAGATTGTTCTTCTTTCAATGGAAAGTAATTTATTATTCGAGAAACTTGATTTCAAATCGAAATGCGAGTGTTTCTTCAGATCTACTGTAATTGATATTAGATTCAAGTGTTGTTATTGAACATCTCGAATTGTAATATTAGTCTTTTTTCGTCATGATTCCAGTTTTCAAGAGTCATTTGACTTTATTAATTTACAGGGTTTCTGCCTATAGCTATATTGTGTGATGAAATGATGTAATTAGAATTAAGAAAAAATGCAACAAATATCGCTTCAATAGAATTCTTGAAAGAAATAAAATTGATTTCTTGAATATTGCATATTTTTTCAGTTGAAGCTAATGTGTGATTCAGATCAAGATTCTCATTTAGAACACTAATATTCTGGTTTTAACTATGAACAGGAAAAATTTAATCTTGACAGTGCGATCTAGAACTCCAATCATTGTTTGAACGTAATATCGTAGTTGTTGAACGGAAACATAATCAAGTTCAACTTGATCTATTCTCAGTCAATCTTGAAATTGCTTCACAATCAGTTGAATTACAGTGTCTAACTTTGATAAAAGATCTTTGCATACCTATCAATACAAAACGATAAAGCCAGTACTAGTACAACTTAATAAACGATGATCATATCAGCAGAACGCACTCACTTGGAACAGTGAGAGTCATTTTTATTACAAAATTTCGTAACTGTTTTCCTGCTCCAGAACCTGTTGTAGACGAAGAATGCCAAAGATAAAGCGTCAAGTCTCCAGTTGTTAATATTTTGAATATTATGCTGGTTGCAAGTACCGGTTAGATGGGTTTTTGACTACATAATAGTGATAGTCTACAGAAGCTTAGACCACCATTCTCTTAAAAATAATATGTATGAAAATATGTAATTCCCAAGCACATTTTTGTTGGATTCAGTTCAGTGTAATCCTGACCATGGATTTAAACTTGAATTTCTTGCCTCTGAATTCTAATTTTACTGCTCTCACTTTTTTTAGGTTTTACGTTACATTGTCTTCAATAATTTGTATAATACTCTTGAATACATCTGTTATCATTGTCAAACATCGAACATATTGTCTTAGTTTTGAAATCCTGGTGCTTCTTCCATGGTAGCCTACATTGTCATATTTATAGTAATCTAATAAGACAAACTACATTTTTATTATGTTTAAAACAAGCTACCGTATCTACATAATTCCTGAAATTCATACAAAAACACAGTACAATACTGAAAGGATCTACCTCAGGGACGGGAAGGGAGAAACAGATCCACCTCATACTACCGAAGTCACACAATCCGGTGAGAAGGCTTTCTATGTAGAGGGTGTGACGATACTCATCAACATGAAACTGGACATCAATCACTTTATTTATTATATAATATCACTTTACTAACTTTAGTAGTTCTAACTCGATGGTTGAGAGAACATTAGAATACTGTAATTAGAGTTCATGAATCTTCTATAAAAACCTTCCAATCAGACAGAACGAGGACTGTATGCGGCGATCGAATCCGTGTCATGCGTTGGAGAGTGCACTGCTAGCTGTAACTGCGTGACTTATGGCAGGCGGATACAGTAATAGATTGTTTTCATGCGTCCTGCCAAAACGCTGTCGCGGCCCGGGCAGCTGGCTAATTGTAAACAATGCATAATGAAGCATGAATTTAAACTTGTAATGCATTATAAATTGCGCGCGTCTGATCGATATGCAAACCATTAAGGGGGTTTGCTAGCCGTGTTAACACAGTGCCCCGTCGGATCCCAGTTAGTTAATAATTATAGTTATTGCTGACTAATGTGATGGCCCTGCCCCGGCGAATGTTACTGGATTTCGTGTTAATGTGCACCACCAGCCAGCATTATTTGTATTAGTCGCGTAACTGTGGCGTATTGCGCTGCGCAAAACACGCCTCATTTACATCAGTCAACATGCGAATAATTGATGATTGAACTAATAATGTAATTGTTAGCTTCGTATGCATGTGAAAATTGTTCGGAAACGATCTCAATTTATACAGAATTGTATTAGGAAAATATAAAAAAGGTTTCATAATACAACAGTTCCTGTGTGGAAAATTGACCTACTCCACTATCTCAAGCCATGTTCTAGACTCTAGAATCTAGAGTAGAGTAGAAGTGTATCAACTGTCATCAAAAAGAATGCTTCAAGCTCCTACTATTAAAAATAGATTTCGAAATAGTAGTATTGAAAGGCGGGGACTGGGACATGGTATTGATACCATGAAAACATAGGCGGATTTTGGGACACCAAGAAATGACAGGCGGGGACTGGGACACAAGAAATCACGGGCGGGGACTGGGACACAAGTAAACACAGGCGGGTTTTGGGCCACAATCTCTGTGACATTTTTCAAGTGCAAAAAACTCTAGGACATTTTTACAAACCATGATTTGATTGAATTGGTATTTCTGGACTTGGAGTCTAGAGCATGTTATAGTATAATGTATGCTGACTGAGCTAACAGCAGACCAAGAAAAATCTTATTCTCTTCACTGCATAAAATACTTGAAAGGTAAAGTAGGATTTCTTTCATTTGTTTTGTAAGAAGTGATTTGGCATGTTGGATAAGGCCTCTATCATTGTAAGTTAACAATGCCACTAGTCATGGGTTCGAACTCACATCCCAAATCATTTCTTTTTGATGATATTTTTCGCAAAGAAAGCTCAAATAATCTTGGTTAACAAGAGAGTTGATATTCTCAATGTACTGTATAAGCAATATTCAGGCGTTGTGTAGACAACCCGCCTGACAGAGACATTATTATTAAAGAAAGGTTACGGGTTCTAGTGGAAAAAATGAGAAAGCATATTTCTGTATTTTATTGTAACTTATTTACGTTGTTTCTTGAAATTTCTAGTCAGTATATTAGAGAGTTGGTTAGCTGTGATGATAATGCTCATGATTGTTTCACATATTGGATTAATAGTCATCATTCTACTGACTGTCGGGAACTGCAGAATAAATTGTACAATGAGGAGCTTGGATGAAACAGAGGAGGAGACGATGACATGAATGCTATAAATAACCAATTTCCAAGAAACAATGATGTTATCAACTATATAAAAGGAGGTCAAGTAGCAGTCAAGCATCATTATCAATCATGATACCACCAGTGTACTATCTCCTTGTGACTGCAGCAGTGAGTGTCAACTCCTTCAAGCTGGATCCCCAGTACCGGAGTGGAGAGTTTCTCGCATCAAGGGAGCATGGACTGGATACTTCAAACATATTTCACATGCAACAGTGTCTGCAGTCATCCGGACAGTTCAACAAGGATCTTGGAGCAATGCGTCAACACATCAAAGACTGGTACATGAACCTGGCTGGTGAACATGATGTGGATAAGGAGCTGTGCCAGCAAGTCCATTGTGCATATGATTTGCGCACATGCCTTCATCCATCCTTTACATCGTCAGAATTCCTTGAAGCCATCATCAATGCTTCAGTTGAGGTGTGTACACTGCACTGTCAAGTTCAACCAGCTCCACCGCCTACTACTACTGCAATTGCATCTATACCATCTCCAGACACCGTAACAGTGTCCATCAGCAATGGAGCCAGCAAACAGTATTGAAGGATGTGCCTGCGGTGATTGCCACCATGTAAGAAGCACTTGTTGGATTGTGGAACCATTCTTCAAGTTTGGCTACAATAATATTCTGGAACCGTTTGGGACACCAATAAATTTTAAACAGAAAATAGCTGCATGTTTTCCAACAGCATCAGTGTTCAACCTGGACTTTAACAAAGTTATTTTGGAGTTTCCAGTTGGTAGAGGACTATGTGAAATGGATAGCGATTTACGTGACATGTAGGCCTGTGTAAGGTTAGATGTCATGTACTAGAAAACCTGTTTTAGCATATCAATCATTCTGTTTCAATATCATTTATTGTTTATGAAGTGTAAATAAATATCACATGTCTCATCTCTGAAACCATGTGTTGACTACAGTTATTTCATAACCTTGAAACCATAGTTTAGGTTAGGTTACATGATCAAATTGCACAAAGCAGTTTGGCTCACAAACAGTGATGATGTCATCACAGAATTCATGGAAAGCAAATTGCACAACACAGTTTACCTCACAAACAGGATAAAACCTGCTCTGCTGGTATAGTTTTAAGTAAATATATAGCTATGAAAGTGTTTGATAGTCATTAGTATGGATAAGTCTGTGATAGCGAGAGAGTTGCACAGACCAGGGCGTAGGAATTTTCCTACAAGGATGGTTACTGTGAAAGGTCTTGATGATCTCTATCAGGCTGACCTTGTCGAGATGATTCCTTATGCTCGTCAGAACAAAGGTTATAGGTACATTATTACAATTATCAATTGTCTTAGTAAGTTTGCTCTTGCTATACCAATAAAGAGCAAGTCGGCTGACAATGTAGTCAAGGCAATGCATCCTATTTTAGCTCAGTATCCAATGAAACATTTGCAGACTGACGATGGTAAAGAGTGGTTCAATTCAAAATTTCAACAACTTGTTCAACAGTACGGTATCAATCATTATTCAACATTTTCAGATAAAAAAGCGTCAATAGTGGAGCGTTTCAATAGAACACTTAAAAATTTAATGTGAGTCAAATTAACTGAACGAGGAACCTATGGGTGGACAGATATTCTAACCTCACTTGTTAAAGAGTACAATGGCAGAGTACATCGTACAATAGGTATGCGACCGGCTGATGTTGAGAAGGTGCATGAGAAGCTTTACTTTCCAAACTTGGTAAACAGCGTCAAGAGTATCAGCAGGGCTTGTTGGATAAATCACAGCCTACGTTCTATCCGGGTGCTCATCAGAAAATTGAGCCAGGTGATAAGGTGAGAATCAGCAAGCATAAAATGACGTTTGACAAGGGATACCTACCCAATTGGACAAATGAACTGTTCACGGTAACACGTGTGCGACCCACAGTGCCAGTAACCTATGAGTTGGAAGATTATAGAGGTGAGCCTGTGCAAGGAGGATTCTATGCTGAAGAAATTGTAAAGACAAAAGTGCCAACTGTATTTGAAATTGCCAAGGTATTGAAGAGAAGAGGTAACAAACTGTTGGTGCGCTGGAAAGGATACGATCGCAGTCACGACTCGTGGATTGATAGAGGTGACCTTGTGTGAGTGAGATGAAACAGGTCGTGCAACAGCAAAACAAATTCAAGATAATTGACTTTGATCAAGTGGTGAGAGGTTGTGGCTTGGCAGACCTGGAAATGGACACAAAGAAGCGCCATGGTCCTTTGTTCCCCAACCACATGAGATGCATTATTTGTGGACCATCTGGGTGTGGCAAAACCAATTTACTGTTCAACATGCTGTTTGATCGTAAAGGAATTCACTTTTCAAACATTTACGTTTGGTCAAAGACTACATTTCAGCCAAAGTACAAGTTACTTCGTACAATTATGCAAGGACTAGGTGATGGAATGAGCTATGTCGAGTGTAACACAAGTGAAGAAATACCTGCCCCAAATGAACTGCCAGCCAACTCAATAATTATTTTCGACGATGTGATTTGTGAACAGCAGGAGGCCATCAGACAATACTTTAGTGCCGGTCGGCATAGTGATGTTGACATGTTTTATTTGGCACAGACCTACAGCCGCATTCCAAAACAACTGTGCGTGATAATGCCAACTTTATAATTGTGTTTGAACAGGATGAGCTGAACATGAGACATTTGTATAGAGATCATGTAGGCGCTGACATGACCTTTGATCAGTTCAAGAGCATGTGCAATCAGGTCTGGTCATCAGCTGCGCATGCATTCCTTGTGATTGATCGCTCATCCAAAAGAATAGAGGCGCTACAGGAACGGGCTTGACACCTATCTAGTTGAGGTGTAAGCTCACTGGAGCTTCAGTACACTGGTGTACACCAAGCAGGATGGATGTGAATCGTAAGCAGACTGTGGAGGAGATTGCTCCCACCATCAAGGAGATTGCCAAGCTGAAGCGTAACATCAAGAGGAAACACAAGGAGCTAACACTTGGAAGTGAAGTGTCAGAGGAGCATCATGCAAAGCGCATAAAACCGTTGACTGAACCACTAGTCAACATTGTTGAAACTCTCAAAAACCACCACCACCACCACCACCACCACCACCACAGCAACCAGCAGTGGAACCACTGCCAGCAGCACAAGAGCCCCGCCCTGGCGCCTTGCAGTACCTGTGCGCCAACATAAACATCATGCACTACCTACACCACCACTAACACCGATACAGCCACGACCTCTGAAACAAGCTCTAAAACAACTGCAACTGCCTGACATTGGAGGAGACTCCTACATCCTTTGAAGCATTCGGAGATGATTCACACTTTAGTCAGCTCAAGTACATCCGGTGTTGTGAGAAAGTTGTGGAGCAATAAGGATTCACCTTTGAGCGAGGATGATGATGTTCCAGGATGGTCAATGGCTGAGGAGGATCAACAAAATGAAAGTGTTCAACAATTGATGGATACTAGCCGAGATGTGGTGGAATCTGAATTTGATCAAACAGAATTGGCTAAAACACCTGTGGGATCTATGTTAAAGGTTTGATTAGAAAGGAGTTGAGCTTTGATGATACATTTGGACCAAAGTGATTGACAACAGTTTTCGTTTGGGTAGCAAAATTTTAACCTTTGGAACTGGTGGTTCAAAGATTGTGTTGACTGATCCTAACAATGTTGGAAATGAGCAGACTTTTGATGCTACACAAGGACTCTGTGAACTTATATTTAGGAAACTTCCAAGCACTTCAAAAGTAACGTTGGCCGACAAAAGGTCTATGTAGACATATTGGAGTTTACCAATGTGTACAGAGACGACTATGCTGCAGGTGGCAGAATTAGAGACTACAACAATATCAAGTACAAGAGAACAATACTTCCGCTGTTGAAAAGGGCAAAAGAAAGGAAAGGAATCAGTGGAAGAGGACTGGTGGCGCCATTCAATATGGTGTCAAACAATGATACCAAGATTGAATATGTCTACTACAATGACCCCAATGAGCTTGTAGACAGACTACAACTATTGGATCAATCCAAAGCAGTTGGCAACACTGGCCATGAGAATGAAATTAATTCGATTCTGGAAGAGTTGGTGGAAGGCGGTTACATAGTTGGCAACCCTGCAAACTAGTTGTACTATATAAGCGAACAATGTACTGCCCACTTTGTATTCATCATGGACACATTGGGTAACATTAATGCTCGTCATAGGCGGGTGATCAATTTAGCAAATCCTCAAAGCAGCAGAGATGCAATAAATCTTGGTACATGTAGAGATTTGATTGAGGTGTGGCTGCCAAAGAGAAGGGATAAAGGTACATTGCAAGTATTTACAAGCCTCAACGACTCAGTACTGACTGATATGATGGATCCAGTCAATGCCACAGATGGAGTGAACAAGCGATATTTGGAGAATAGGATGGATGAGCATTCTCGTGAAGTTGTTGAAAAGTGTTAACAGCTATGGTAACTTTGGTTAAGGAGCGTGCAAACGGTGATACAAGTTTCACAAATGAACAGGAATGGAAAGATATGGTCTTGAAGCGTATAGGACTTGACAAGCCTCCTGAGGGTATAAAAGAGAATGATGGGGCTAAAGTGAATCATTAGATGGCTAGGTGCAAAGGAAAGAAGAGGTACCAGGGAGAGGAGTGTTGTCGGCATCAAGAAATGCCACTGGAACAATAGTCAACAAAGCAGTTGATATTTTACCAGTTGAACTTCATCTTCCCGGTTACCAATACTGCGGCCCAGGTACAAAGCTGGAGAAGCGGTTGGCAAGAGGTGATCCAGGAATCAACAGACTTGATCAGGCCTGCAAGCAGCACGACATTGCCTATTCACAGAATAGTGATACAGCAAGCAGAGCAAAGGCTGACAGGGACTTGGCTGAACGAGCTTGGAGTGTAGCAACGTCTCCAGAGGCAGGATTGGCAGAAAGGGCTGCAGCAGTAGCGGTGACCAACATCATGAAGGCCAAAGCAAAGTTTGGAGGAGGAGCAAAACGTCAAGGGAAGAAGAAGAAGGTAGCAGCTGCTTCCAAAAGGGAAAAGGACTCTACCTGAGACGTCAACAGAAGACGGAACGGAGCACGCCGTCGTCAATGCAAACGGCGACGTAATTGCTCTTCCAGATCGAGCGCTAACTGATGCAGACCTCTACAAGTATGCGTGTCGTCTGAAGCTGAAACATTTCAGGAGTGTTTATGCGGGATGCTCTACCTGCAACAGGACCTTGAAACGAGAGTGGCATCATCAATTTGGACACCAGCGATGGAGCTGGCACACATTGGGTGTGCTATGTGAAGAAGGATGGAGCTGCCATCTACTTTGATGGATTTGGAAACCTCAGGCCACCACAGGAGTTTATCGACTACATGCACCATGGTTTGGAGCCAGCAACAAGGATCGAGTACAACTATAACCAAAAGCAAGAGGATCTGTACTCTCATATTTGTGGCCATTTATGTTTGAAATTTTTGGTTGATGAAAATAATAAATGAAAATATTGTACAACCAGTTTTAATCATTTCCCCTTTCCGGTACGATTACTAATGGGCGACATGGCCTGTTGCCAGTCATTGTGCAATAGTGTGTTGAGCAGGCAAGACCATGATGCTCTGTTTTGGAGGTAATACATCTGTGCTGAAAAGTGAATTTATCCGCCGCTGATACAAGCAGTGGTGAATGGGAAATTGGACTCATCAGCTTTACAAGCTGCAATTCAATACCCAATGTTGAGATGAACTACAACAACAAGTTCTATTATGCTCCAAAAATAACTCATGTGTTTAAGAAGAAAGGAGCAAAGCTGAAGAAGAAGATGATCCATCGCTGAAACATCATGAAATTATAGATGATAGGTCAGCCATATTCAATCAATGGTATAAAGTGCTTCTCAAAGCTAAGCAGACATCAGCTGATGGAGACATTGATGACGAAGATAACTCTATAACAGGTAGTAGACGGACTGCAAGAGCTACTACTGCAGCACCCGTTATAAGATAATGGAGTTTATATCATTGCCGGAAGGCAGTTTTGAATTTCAAACAATTGCTAACCTGCTCACATCAAGGCTACATGATCGCAACATAAAACTTCAGATGGCTGTGGACCCATCAACCTTGAAATGTTCAGTATTGAGCAATGCCAAATTGGATTTCACAAAACCTGAGTCGATTGGAAGTCTGCTGGGATTCAACAACACTAGGATCATAGAGGCTGACACAGAGGCCAAAGGTGATACAGCAGTGCAAATCAGTCGACCCAATGTAATACGTGTTAAGTGCAATGTTGTGAGTGGGTCGTACTCAAATGGTGTCAAGGATCACGTGATCTATGAGTTTTACCCAAATGTTGATCCAGGGTATAAAATAGTTGTGACTGTACAGAATGTAATCTATTTGCCGGTGGACGCCAAGCAGATTGGTAACATTACGTTGAGGTTGTTGACGAGAACGGACGCCTCATTAATAATAGAGGTGAGGAGATCAATATTACTCTGCATCTGAGACAACGCAAGTGAGATGGTGCTGATATTTGATAAGTGGAATCGTGGACTGGATAATGAGGCGGCATGCAACATGGAGGTAGATCATCAACCCACAGAAACAGATAAAAGGCCTGCAAGTGCTGCAAACGTCATTCGTCGTTTGGACTCTGTAGAGTTAACATCGAGGAGCATCAACTATTTGAAAAAACGTGGCTGTCACCTACGACAACAACAGCAGCAATAATGGGAGTTTTAGATGTGACAAGGAGTGGACCTAGATCGGATAACAGCATCATTGGCTACGAGTACCATTCTCATGCTCCCTATACTACAAGCTTCAAAGCCAATGATGAAATACGGATACCAATTCAACAACAGGACATTTACACAATCCCATCAGAAAGCTATCTACATGTGGAGTTTAAGGTGACAAATGTAGCTAATGCCGCCTTGGAAGTCCCTGTGTCTCTGGATTCTTTGCTCACCTTTGGTCAGAGATACGCTATGAGATAAATGGTGTGATAGTAGATAGCATTCGCACCCCTGGAATTACCAGCCTGATGAAGAATGCTATGTCATTTGAACGAGATGAGTGGACTAAAATGGAACGAGCTGGCTACAAGTTTGACTCAACAGTTGGATTTGCCACTTTTCCTCCCAATGGAGCTGATACAACAATCATGGATGTGCCTCACGCTACCTGCTGGGCTTTGCTGAAGACTACAAACAAGTTCTACTGAATGTGAAACAGGAGCTGGTGCTGAGACGCCGTGCGGACAATAATGATTGTTTGAATGTTGCAGGAAAGGTAGTCAGTGAAAACTTACATGGAGAATACCCTATGTGGAAGTGGCCGATGAATACAAACTGCGTCTGCTGAAACTTGTACAGAATGATACACCTATAAGCATGACATTCCGCATTGGGAATTGTACGAGTACCCAACCTTACCTGCTACAAAGAAGCATACATGGACTGTCAAATCAGCCTCTCAACTTGAAAAGCCTCGCTACATTGTGATTGGGCTGCAGACAGCAAGATATGGAGTGGCAACTGCTAATTCATCTCAATTTGACAAGTGCCACATGAGAGACATTCGAGTGTTTCTAAACAACAAGTACTATCCGTATGAGAGTATTGACGGTGATGATTGTTGTGTATATGGCATGTATGAAGCTTTCAATGGAGCCTACAATCATGGACATTCCCAATTGGTCAATCCCCTGTTTGAAAAGAGTGCTCTAGAAAATGGCCGAATGATGTTGTATGCTTTTGATTGTTCCCGCCAAAATGAGTCACTCAAAACTGGCAGTATTGATGTGAGAATTGAGTTTGAAGCAACTGAAAACATTCCTGCGGATACACGTGCCTACTGTCTGATGATTCATGATGTGACGAAAGAGTACAAGCCAATGTCGGGTATTGTGCAATCTGCCCAGAGAGAGGGTATAAAGGTGGATGACAAGTGTTAGGATAGTCATTCTGGTAAGAAGCATTGGGCGAAGCAGGCATCATGTCCACAGCTAAGAGAGTTTTACAGTTTTTGGATGAGGAAGGAGAGTTGCCTGAAAGTGATGGTGAGGATGTTGTGGGATGCTGCATTGGCTTCTCTACTAAGCATGGGAAGAAGGATGCAGATACTGCTGCTGCTGCTGCTGATGATGAAGATTCTGATGAACACAAATACATGGAAATGTTGCCAAGAAGAGCTGCAGACATTTTTGGACCACTACCACTCTACCTAATGGACTTTCAGGGATTTGAAGGATTGAACAATGAGTTTATTGTCAAGGAGATGGCTATATTGGAACGTGATGATAGGCATTGTGTGACAATGCATCATTATTTCTTCAAGTCACCCTACCCAGACATGCTGCTGAAGACAAGTGAGCTGCTTGACAACAATGCTTTACAACGAGCAAAACATGGACTGCGATGGTCTGGCAATGGAGCTGGTCAGAGACATCTACCCTATTCTGAATTGAGACAGATTGTGTGTGGAACAGTTGGAAGATGGCTGCATGAAAACAACAACTCAATCAAGATCTTTGTCTATGGCTATGAGAAGATTACTCTGCTCAACACAATGCTACAGCTGGATGACAGGGAGAATGTGGAGTATGTGGACCTAAGTTCACCTTATCTTTTCCATGAGATGCCCAATCTGGATACACTGATGAAGAATGCTACAGGAGTCTACTGCCCAGAACATTTCCTGCTCAACTTTGTGGAGACTTTGAGGATGAAGCTGGCTGGCGACAAAGGAACCCTGGATACTCAACCATTTTGTGCACTGAATGTAGTAAATGTTTCGCATAATTGGATAATGCAAACTTTGTTTAAAGATCAATATTTTTGTCGCAACTTGTTTATGGCAATAAAGAAAGAAATGTAATTATTGTGTCATCATTGACTTATCCCCACCACCACCTCTAGTATTTGAGGAGTTGCTGCTCTCAGTATAGTTTAGTCTGACATCTACAGTCAAGATGTACTCAAGGTATTTGAGCTCAAGGGTGGTTTGAATTTTCAAATAAATCCTATTATATTAAGCAAGTGTAAATGCTAACCAATGTAATCTAATAAGAAGAGAGAAGAAATTATCTCTGAAAATGTACTTTAGGTTGAGTTCGTCTTGATGAAAACAATCACAAAATTACTACAGTCCCTAATAAATTGTTTTGGAATTTTAGTATAACTTTGACAAATGTAAAACACATCGATTTTATAGTGTCTGGCTATAGCAAAGTATTCTTGACAATTCATTTGATTCCCAATCGAAACATCATCGAAAATCATAACCGAATTTTTAGGCAGATCGCAAGGTTTTGGAATTGATTCATTATTTGAATAGAAAGAATAAGTCATGCCCGGGATTGATGAGAGAGTCTTTGCCAGGAATCGGTATTTATCTTGATGTAGAGACTTTGAAAACACACATACATTTTTGAATCGAATTCCGTTTGGGTGAAAAAGCATGTTGAGAATCGCGTTTGTTTTCCCACTGCCACTGGGTCCAACTAAAATACATCTTAAATGATTCGGGAATAAACTACTGTGTCTTTTCTCATAATTTTTGTCTGACTTGACCATCTTACATTTTCTATAACTTCATCAAAATTACTCACCTCCAACTTACATCTATGCTGCTTGCTAATCATACTAAATCTTTCTATGAATCCAGGAGTCAAAATCTTTTGTATACCCTTTCCAACGAACAAATAATCTATCACCGTCTCTACGCAGCACTTTTTCAACTAGGAATGTATCTGTCAAAGTTGTTTTAGACAATTCCTCTCTATAAAAACCACCTTTTATTTTCTCACCTCTGAAATCCTCAATGATGTATGGAGGAGAAGAAAAAACAGCCAACCGTTTGGCATAATTTGCTTTCAAAGTGGCTAGCAGAATCACACCATGAAAACGGTGCTGTGTGTATTTCACCTCTTTCATTATCGACTGTTTTTTTTCCTCTCAACATGCTCCTTACCCGTTTTATCTCTGCTAATTCTAGTTTGAACAATGTCTCTCAACTATCG
Source organism: Laodelphax striatellus (assembly GCA_017141395.1). Classification (NCBI taxonomy): domain Eukaryota; kingdom Metazoa; phylum Arthropoda; class Insecta; order Hemiptera; family Delphacidae; genus Laodelphax; species Laodelphax striatellus. The sequence continues at coordinate 50,599,325 of CM029531.1, forward strand.
CATAGGCTGGAAATTGTTTTGAAGTTGTGTTACAATCGCTGGTTCATGTCCCAGCTTCCGCGCATGGTTTCTTGTGTCCTAGTCCCCGCCTGTGATTTCTTGTGTCCCAGTCCCCGCCTGTCATTTCTTGGTGTCCCAAAATCCGCCTATGTTTTCATGGTATCAATACCATGTCCCAGTCCCCGCCTTTCAATACTACTCGAAATATTAGTGGAAATATTTCAGAGATCGCATGTAAATTGATAAAATGTCCATTGTATCGGTTGGGGAAATTGTAGAAGATGTTTTACTGTTTGATTTCCATTAAAAAGATTCCTCAAAGGTCTCAAAAACCTTGATTTACTCTTGATTTACTTGACATTGCCTGTTTGAATAAATACACAAAATCCTTCAAAATACACGTATTAGCTGTCACACATTGGTCCATTTTCCACTTTTTAATTAGAATTTCCAAAACTGGTTAGCAATTTTAATCTCTTCATTTCTTCACACAACATCCTTAAAAAAACAAGTGAACATAACACAAAATATCTTTCCAGTAGTGGCTGTTAAGGGATCGAATTCTGCTCTTCTCAAGTTCTTGGAAACATCTCTTGGTGCTTCACTGGTAACATGCTTATTCAGTTTCAGTGAAAAAGCAATTCTCATAACTGAACAAGTATGAAATTAATATTTTGGCTGATAATATGAAATTCTGTGCATTTGAATTTTGCGAATGTTCATACGTGGTGGTCTCGTCTTGGGACGTCTGAAACCGCTCACGTTGTAATGAAAAATAGGAGCAGACATTTTTCGCAGAGCAGAAATTGTTGTGTTGTACCGTAGCGCATAGTGAAGGTGTTTTGTGTGAGGGGGCAGGGCAAGGAAGGAGTTGTGGAATCGCTTTGTATTATTAGATCGTACATTTCCATCTTGCGGAATAATTTTTCTGCGCCTTGTCTCAAGCAATGTTGCCGGGAGAGGAGGTGGCTGGAATTCAGCAAGGGCAAATCGTCAGGGACTTATGACCTGTGCGTGGGGGGGTGGGAGTGCTTAAGGTGCTCACACTGGGGTGAGGCAATTGAGCGTGAATCGTTCTAAAATATCGCCTCTTCATCTCTCATCCCCAACGGGAGCTTCCCGGGAATATATGATCTTCTCGTCCGCCCACCGTGCTTACTTGTTTGCCCGTTTAGCTAGCGAGCAAAAATACCCACCCCCATCCCTCCCAAAGCAAAACGTGTCGGCTCGCTCACGCACTAATAACGCGCTCCGAATTAATTCCGTTGACAAAACGCGTTCCGTTCAAACCTCCCCCTGACATGGACCTCTGCTCTGTTTCTTGAGTCCCATTGTATTTCGAAAACTTGACAATTCCAAACTTATTGTCACCAGCACAAGGGTCGTCTTAATAGAAATTTATTCTCTTAGTTCAGTGGGCGTACATGTATGATTGTGAATGCATGTGTTTTGGAACTTTGCGATACTGATTGTAAATCTACTTGATTAATATGCTTAAGTTTCGGCAAGAAGTGCTTGCATAATCAGGGGAATCTCAATCATTGAAGGGGAGATCTTCCCCCAGGACTAAGCTGTCTTGGGTTACCAACGATTTCAATTACTCATGATTACGTGATCATGAGTTGGAAATCGGTCATCAGTCATTAGTAACACAGGGGCTGCTGTACTTAGATGTTTAATAATTTATCATTAATAAAAAAATTGAAAAGTTAGCAAATGTGGCTATTGAACAGATTGATAACTTTGAGAGATAAAGTTCGCAAATTGAAGATAAAAACTTTGTAAATCTTGAAATTGTATTGATATTATTGTTTGTCGTTAGCACCACATATCATTTCAAATTCAAATTCAAATAATCTTTATTCAAGAAAGTTGCATTTACAAGAGTCTACGCTCAGCAACATTGAAAGTGTCACAAATATAATATAACATGAAATATATATTAATGAATTCTGTGAAATAACTTTCAGACATTTTATTCATGTTCCACATTGCATACAATTCCCCCTCATTAAGTTTAAGATTGTTAGGGGTTATATGGTTTGGAATCTACATATTTTCATTGAATAGAATAAATATAATGACTTATTCATATTCTTCAAGATTCAACACATTGTATTCCAAATTTCTCATGTTATTCATGAGATTACTCATTTTATTTGAGATTTTACGTCAAGAAATAGATGAAAAAATCATCTTGAAATGAATGCACTGAATCATCATCAAATCTTATTCCTATCCATGGAAGCTCATCGATATATGCCATGTCTAGTGCTAGTATTGTTCCTAGGAATTCCTCCTCTAAACTATGTGATCTTGAGATTAAGTTATTTATGTGATTTAGCAACGTTGCTAGCATTTCCTAATCGAATTAGGACTGAGGCCAATTTGGTTGCCAGCTTCGCGTGCTACTCGACATTTCAGCAATTGTTTCAGGCAAGTTTCCCTAGACTGTTTTCTTATCGCATTTTCCAGCAGCTGAAAATTACTGTGCTGAAACGTCCATTAGTGAATCAAACTATCTTAATGATTGTATTTTGTCTTGGTTATCATAAGTCAACTTCAGCCTTGTCCATGACCTCTAATTTAAACTATTGACGTGAGTATGATGCGAGGTGAATTTTCTTTTTGAAGAAGGCTTGAAAAATTATAATTTAGATGTAAAATTTATAATTCATTCGTTTTTTATTACAATTTTCAATAGTATACTCAGTTTTTGCCTATAATTATTAAATTATTATGCCTATAGTATTTTGAATTATTATTATTATTGTTCAATATTGTTTACAATATTGAATATTTTGAAAAAAATAATAAATTTATATGTATAGAATATTTAAAAAATATTCAATACATAAATATTATTTATTAATATTATACTATTTATTATTATTATATTCAATATCATGAAGTCATTTATCATCTGAAGATAATAAGTGGATTGGGATGAATTTCTATATATATATATATATATATATATATATATATATATATATATATATATATATATTAAATAGACAATAGACAATAGACAATAGACAATTAGACAATATATATTAACATGAATTTATTCTAGCACTTTACTCCACTTCCACTGCAAAATGTGTATCATGTAATTTATATATCCTACATGTAGATAAATAAAATAATGATTATGATATATTGAGATGGATTTCTGCAAATGCTTCCTCTCTGAAATTTCTTCCACTGCAAATTGTGTATCATGTAATTTATATATCCTACATGTAGATAAATAAATGACTATGATATATTGAGATGGATTTCTGTACTAGGTACTCAACTTTCCCTGTAAATAAGAGACAGAGGTCGATCTCCATTGTTGCGCGCACGCTCACACACAAACACTCGACAATGACGATCAATGCCTCATAGAAACGCATCACTTGCTAATAGGATTTAGAGAATTTGCGCACGAGTGTCTCAGTCTCAGTTGCCTTCTATCACCATTATGAATGAATGGCAATGCGCTCGCTCTAATTCGCCAGATCTCTTCACCTTCTGCTCTGCTCTGCTCAGGTCGTGCAGCCGTGCACCTCAGCCGATTCTTCTTTGCTCCGTAATCGGCTTTCAAACGGCGTCCGCCTCTCATTTCAGAATCTGAAAACAGATTCGCCTCACTTTTCACTGAATGTTTCCGCTGAACTGGTACTGCAGAGATACCGGACCCACATTCTCAACTGATTTCGAACGTGGATATTTTGTCTATGATGATTGAAATTTTAATAGGATTTCATACGCCAGCCAGTACAGTTGATCAGCAGCATACTTCTGGTTTCCGCTGAAATTTTGAAGATTTAATCATTTTTGGAAACCAAGTAGGCACTTATATATTATGTAATATAATATGAAATTTCTGGAATATTCTGTTTATACTTCTTGTAGAATTTAATACCATTCTATCTCCTAGAATAGTCAATAGTCTGTCAGCAGCAGACAATTCAACTTCACTAGCAGCAGAAGACAACTTCTTTACTAATGTTTTCCGCTTTGATTTGAAAGATCTCCTGCTTTTTCAAAACTAAGTTTGCAGTCATTCATCAGACGTATTTCTTGAATATTCTGTTTATTATTCATTCAATTCTAAAATACCTTTTCATCCCCAGGATAGTCAATAATAATCAATGCATACCCTTTTCGCTGTTTATTTATAGAAGTATTAGTGTGTTTTAGAGTTAATTTTAGGTTGATAAATATTCTTGAATATTCTGTTTATCATCCGTTCAATTCTGAACTAGCAATATATGGATCATATGATTGTCTACTCTATCCCAGGATAGTTCAATACACTTAACTTTTTTTCCACAGTTATGTGACATATTTAAATATTTTTATGACTCCATACTGGTTGATAAATAAGTATCTCTGGATATTCTGTCCCTGTCAAATACCAATACCATCACATGTGCCAAGATAGTGAAAATTCCATCAAAAGCGTACTTCTGTTCTGTTTTCGGCTAAAGATGTCCTGTTTTCCTGAAAACTAATTTAGCACTCCTGGCCAATTTTTATCGAATCTATTTTTATTGAACCAACAGTTCACAAAAAGGATGAAAGCTTGGAAAGAAGTTAATTGAAAACAATTAGATACCAACTTTTCTCTAGAAAATGAAACGAAAGTGTTGTTAATTGCAAGATTGAAAATGGAAACTTTTCGACCTTTTTGAGTTATCCAGATTGGGTGTCTAAGTGGAAAGATGGAACAAAAGACTGACTCTTCGCTTGTAACTTTCGCCTTTGGAGCATTGAGTGAGTTAAGTAACTGAGGCCAGGCCAGGCGAGCTAATTTGAGAAAAAGTGTCGGATTATAAGAAGTGGGAGCAGAACGCGCGGGAACGGTTCTCACGGCAGAACAATAAACGAATTGAAGGAGGCATTCAGTCAGTCGTGGGAGACAGACTCGCTCGGGCATTAGCAACAATTACATCCTTGTCTTCTTCCGCCCTGGGACCTTAGTACACCTGCCCAGCACTGACTTCCGACCCTCCCCCCACCACTAACCCTCCTTCCACCAAGAAACCTTAGCGCGTACCCTGCTTATTATTTTATTCAGCAGAAAGGGCTCCTTACCTCTACTAACTCCTCTTCGTTACGGTAAAGTAACTCTGCGAAACTAGTTGTCCTTTCATTACAAAACCCAAGTTCCTGGGAGACGCGATGGAGCTGAACTGGTTGGTAACTGAAATACTCTTTTTAAAAGTGAGGAAAATACTTTTTGTCATCGTTATCGTCCAGCCAACTTCTCAGAACAAGCTTGCCACAACTGTTAGTAATACTGTATTTATTCGCTTCACAGCTCAATATTTTGTAAGTTGGAGATTTCTTTCTTGAGAATATCTGTTTCTTATGATTGTAAATGCGGTGGGAACTCAATGTGATCTCAGTTCAAATAAGTTTCTCACACAATATAGATTCAACTTTACTTCAATTTGTTTCACCAGCAAACTGTTCAATACGATAACCAAAGGCTATTTATACAGAGTGATCAAAAAATCCCTCCCCAGTGGAATATAGATACAATCTCTCAAGTTCACATAATAATTTAACAACCGTACTACATGGTTCTACACAATGCAGTACTGTGTAGTAGTGTACTGTGTAGTACACTATGTAGTAGTGTAGTTCTACACTATGGATCTGTCACTGGCTGAGATAAAGTACAGGTTGAGTCCTCATAAAGCCAGGTTGGTTTCTATCTATTTAAATTTTTGTTTAATTAGTTCGAAAGGAGTAACCTGTAAAATGGGTTTGTAACCGGGTGACAATAAGCCACCACGAAGCTACTGCGGAGAGAATTGTGATCACCCTGTGCTTGTTTTATTGAATACAAGAATACTTGAAATAAAGTAAATACAGATTATAAGGTATTGGAGATAGGGAGTATTAAGGAGTAATAGAAAGTAACATATAAGTGAGTGATTGGTAGTATTAGGATGTAATAATTAGAAAGTATTTGGGAGTAGTAGGAAGTATCAGGAGTAATTTAGAAAGTAACGTATGAGGGAGTGATTGGTAGTATTAAGAAGTAATAATTAGAAAGTATTATGGAGTAATACGAAGTACAGTATTAGGAAGTAGCCTAAAAGGAAGTATTAGGGAGTAATAGAAAATAACATTTATGGGAGTGATTGCAAGTAAGTAATAATTAGAAACTATTGAAGAGTAATAGGAAGTATTAGGAAGTGATAGGAAGTAATTGGAAGCAATATTCATCTAAGCCCCTGCGCCCACTTCGCAACTGCTATCTGATTTCAGTCAGCAACCCAATGTTGCCAGATGACATTTGGCTGTTTTTCGGGTAGTCGGGTAATCTAACCTATCAGCCAAAGTCATCTGGCAACTCTGGGTTGCTGACTGAAATCAGATAGTTGCTAAATGGAAACGCAGGAATACTCATTTATAAATGCTATGTAACATAACACTCCAGGCTTCACATTGAACAATATTAGTCACCATCCCACAAAATGTTCCGTGAAGAGTATTGCACAAAGAATGCACATCTTCTAGGGGTGGTTGATCGATCCGACATGTGGCGATCGTTGGCAGTCGGGGGTCGTGACTCTCGAGCATCTCCCCGGGCGTGATGCCGATTCCTGGCGGAAAATTAGTTGTCCCGGATGAGCATCACTTGACAGCGTCAGGCGTCTCTCCCTCGCAAGGAGCTCACTCAGCGCCAACTGGCTCTCGCTACTATTCTGCAATTCAGGAGCTCTGTCTGTCAGTCCGTCTAGCTTCTCGACAGGCCATATTATTGACTGCTTTGCAACCCAACGAAACCAGCGTTTAAACTACACACTACACAGCTATGAACGCTTTCAGAATGGATCAGAGCGTCTATGCTGACAAGACTTGCTGACAGTTTTGTGGGTAGAAGCTGGGAAGAGTTTCAGGATATATTCTTATGTTTTGTTGGAGCATTTTAAGTACCAACAAACACGATATAGAAATAATATACACGATTGTTATAGTAATAACTCTCTATTTACTTCATAATATAATACTGTTCAGAGAGCATTCTTACTCAAATATCGTGAGTTAAGCATACAAAATTATAAAGTTTATTTTTGTTTTTCCCAATTTCACCACTTTTTTCGTTTCAAAGTAGAAATACTACAGCTCAACCCGTGGTGAAGCGTGGTATACTTAACCAGTCATCGCCGGTATATTTCCTATAGGAAATATACCCGGCGATGACCGGTTAAGTATACCACGCTTCGCCACGGAGCTCAACGTATCTTAATACCTTCTTTATTTCCCACTACCTCTTTTTCAAAACAATATTCCAAATTGCTCTACTTTCGAAAAAAGAAGTTAGGAAATAAAAGGGAGAGAGAACAAAAGTTTACGCTTATTCGATCAAGACTTCCATCAAAGTGTAGCGAACCTGAATATTCCACTTTTAAATTCCTTTCTTCTGGAAAAGAATGAATAGATTTTGCAGGCTCTCTCTCCAAGTCATAAAGTATCAACACATTCGTCTTCGGCGACACGTTTCCAAATCATATTGCGTTCAAGAGTTTTCTATACTTCAAAAGTCGTTTATAAATTTCAGTCCAAGAGATTTGTCAATATGGACGTCTCAAAACGAAGGAAACTCCACAAAGGAGACTTTTATTAAATCTGAGTTGTTGACAATGCCAGGAATTTCTCAATAAAACATGGAGAACCAGTTTCAATAAAAACCACAACAATTTAAAGTTTCCATGACATTCCAATTATGAAAAATTCTTTCCTTCAAGATGAAAATTGTTGTCGTTTCAATGGAATCCCGCATTCTTACAACGTATCAACCTACTTTCCAAACGTTTTGCTTTGTGTATGGTTAACACTTTGATCGATGAGCATGTTACAAGATCCTCTTTGCTTTGATGCACTGTCCAATGATGATTATTCTTATAATGATTCTTACAATTTCAGTAACATACTCCTTAGAACAATACAAATATGAAAATCAATTTGTTCTCGAAGACCAAGAATACAAGAAGACTTACCAAGAATATTATAAAAACTGAATATTAGAGATTTTTCAAGTCTCTCTTTCAAAGAATCTTTAAATTCTCTAATTCTGACCTTCAATGTGTATAATATTTTCATTAATTACCTGAGAGGAATGTGATTGATTAATAATCACAAGAATGTTCACATTTATACATAGAAAAATATTTTGTAACAATAAGGGGAAGTAAACTGTCAACTTCCCCCAACAAAATCGCATAATTTTGACCTTAAATTTCATTGGCTTTGATACAAAGTTATGCTAATTTTGCTAATTTATTTTAGAGTCGACTCCCACTTATTAACTTGTGCGTAATGTCTTAATGCGACGAGTATTGTAATATCTCGAGTTTCCATGTCGTTGGCTATCTCGGCGGCGGTGGCGGAGGCTGCAATAAATGATGAGCAGAGGGGGGTGGGGGTGAAGTGGGGGAAAGGGTGATGCGGAAGGAAGGAAGCATCACGTTGTTTATTATTGTAATGAATATAAACGTAGCAGCAATGCGGAATGGAGAAGAAGAAAAACACGACGACAAAAATAAGGAGAAGAAAGAGAAATTAAGTGAGGAAGGGAAGGAAAACAGGGAAAAAGGATGAGTGGGAGGAAAAGAAAAGAACGAGAAGAGGAGAAGAATAAGGGGAAGATGAGAAGCAGGAGAAGAACAAGGACAAAAAGAAGGAAGAATAAGAAGGAAGGATAAGAAGGAGGAGGTAGATGAGAAGAAGACGATGAGGGTAGAAAAGGGGTAGATGAATGAGGGTAGAAAAAAGGGAAAATAAGAAGAAGGAGGGGGGAAAAAGTACAAAAAGAAGAAAAAAGAAGGGGAAAAGTAAAAGGAGGAAAAGGTGACAAGAGGAAGAAGGAGAAGGAGAGGAGGATTAGAAGAAGAATAAAGGATAGAGAGTGGAAGAAGAAGGAGGCGAAGAAGAAGAAGAAGAAGAAGAAAAGAAGAAGAAGAAGAAGAAGAAGAATAAGAAGAGGAAGAAAAGGAAGAAGCAAAAAATGGATGGATAGAAAAAGGAGGAGGATAAGGAATAGAAGGAGAAGGAGGAGGAAAAAAGAGGAATAATGATAATAATAAGAACGAAAAGAAAGAAATAAGGGAAAATTGAAAAAAATTTGGAGGAGTAGAAGAATGTGGGAAAAGAAGAAGTAAAAGGAGATGAAGATGAAGAAGTCGACGAAGGAGCAGGAGATGAAGTAAATGATGAAGTGGAATCAGTGCTTGGCGGGGGGTGGGGAGGGAGGTCGTCGACTGAAGTCGTGCGTATTTGTCATCGCGGCGGCGGCGGCAGCGTCCCTCTTGAACGGTGTTCGGCCCCTTCTTGGCGAAAAAATATCTGAGAGCAGCGATCCGCGAGCAGGGAGGGAATCAACGCTGGAGTGCGGAGTGCGTTTTAATTACTCAAGTCGTTACTACGCCCCTGCAACGTTGGTTGTGCCTGCCTGCCATAGAGTAGTACACCACGTTCTCCTTAACACAATGCCCTGCCGTCTCTCTGCATTGGTTGTTTGAGGGGGGGGGGGAGAAGCCCTCAGGGGATAGGGATCAATCGTGACGCAGTTTACCCCCTTGCCTATTGTTTTCTCTGAGCTTTCTCTCTCTCTCTCACCCTCTCTGACAGTCATTCACTCTCTCACTCCCTCCCTCCAAGCCCCCTCTATCTGTTTTCCTCTGCGTGTCGGCGGCGGCAGAATGCCTTCAAACAAGAAAATGGCAAATAAAAGAAGAGCAAAGGTGGGTTGGGAGGGTGGACAAAATCAGAAGTGGAAAAGAGTCAGGAAAACGAGATGAAAGTCAGAAAGAGAAAGTGAACCAGCGAAAGAATGATAAATAAAAGGGTAGAAAGGCATTTACACTTGGCAGATTTTTCTAATACAGTTTCGTTAATTTCCCCTTTATTTGCTTGAAAACGCGCTCCTCTTCTCGTTTTTTCTCTCGTCGTTTGTGTTGGACGGAAAAACGCTACAGCCTCTGATTACTCTTCTTATAACAATGTAGCATGATAAGCATTGCAATGTTCTAAGCTATGGATTTCCTGTTGACTGTTGATTTAACCTCTCCTTACATCGTTTGACCTTTTCAACTCGAATGGTTTTGCCGGCTTTTGATCACTCAAAAATGTCTGCTTCTTTTGTACATAAATTTGCGTTTTGATATCAAATGATTCATAAAGGTTAATATTAATGGAGCTCTAATCATAGGCTCATGAATAATTCACATTCTAATTCTACAATTCTTCTAATTGTATAACATTCTCTGAAATATTGGATAACATTTTTGTTTCATAATTATTGTAACTACCAGAATTACCATATTGTTCCATCTTACATCATGTTGAATCATAATCTATCTATATTAATAAAAGAGAGTTGGTGTCTGTACGCTCGCTTATAACTCGAGAACGGCTGAACCGATTTAGATGATTTTGGATTCGTTTGAATTTTTACAGCACTGGTTAACATAATATGTATTAAAATATAAGAAAATCCCTTTATAATTAATAAATAATTAGTAAACTAATGACCTAACCTATCAAACATTTACAGACGGATGTTTTGAAATTGTCGGCCAAGCGGCTACCGAAAGATGATCGTGATTCAAGATCAGAAAACACAGCCCTCTCATTAAACGCCTCAGTAGCTCAGTGGAAAAACTATGCGTCTGATGATAGAGGTCGCGGGATCGAATCCGCTACGGTCACATTTTTTTGTTCTAGGTTTTCTACTCTAATTATTTTTTACGCCAGAATCATCAATAGTAAAATGAGTTATCGTTCATATCATGCATGTTTTATTGTTTCTAATAATAAAATTGAAAAAATATATAAAATAAATTAAAACAAAAAATTATTGATTATATAAAATAAAAATACATTGATTATATTAAATTAATCTCTTTTACTTTGACATTTTGTGTGGAGGGGTGACATGAAGGGGACATTTAGGGAAAGAAAGGGTGAAATGAAGGGGATTTTTGGGGTTGACATTTTGTGGGGGAACAAAGGGGGCATTTGGGGATGACATTTTTTAGGGGGTGTCATGAAGAGGGGGACATTTGTAGGGAGAAGATGGGGGACATTTGTGGGGGGGGGGAAGAGGGTGATACGAAGTTCACCGGGACACCTAGTATAAATATATTGCTAAGGCATTGTGGATTTGAAAAATAAAAACGATACGTTTATAATTCCGTCATAAAAAGTTATGAGTATAATTTTTTCAATACTAAACTTTTCATCTCTTGTTACCGATGATTGACGCAACGAAATGACTCACTCGTCTAAGATTGACAGCTCCAAAGCTTCGGCTGATCCTCCACTCATCTGGCTGAAATGAGCAGCAACTATACAGCAGCAGACACTATATACGTAAACAGAAATTTATAAGCCATCGGGGGATAAACGAAATTGTCTTGGAAGGATTTAAGGGAACGGAGCGGGAAGTTAGCGATCTAAATGGGTCGACTCGCGAGGGCGGATTCTAATTTAAGGGATGACAGCGCGCGCGGATGGTATTTCGTCGTCGCTTTTGGAAGGGGGTGGTGTTGTTGATTCTGGGAGGTGGAGGGGGTAGGTCACGAAGCCGCCTGATGCGAAACATAAATAGGTTTGAGCATTACTATTCATGGGCTGAGATATGACCGGCCTGACGTCGGTAATTAAAAGAGTGCTACTGTGGAAAGGAAGCGACGACTCCATTTCCATGGCAACACACGAAACAATGGATGATCAACACCATCCTTTACCCCCCCCCCCCCACATACACCCCCCCCCCAACGCCATGACAGTCTTTGTGTCTCTTGACACTAACTACGGAGTGTCTTCAGCACTTCACTCAGTCAAACTCCCTGCTTCCCCATATGCATGCCTTCCACTTCATCATAGTTAGGCTCATCCTCCCCTGGGTTGCTGTGAGTTTTTGAGTTGTTGACCCCTTAATACGTTGAGCAATAAGAAAATTGTCCTCCTACAGTTATTCGTCAACTTGGCTTTGGGTGAATGTATAGCTTTTCCAATTTTACTTTCAATGCAGCTTAAAAAGGATGATATTAAATATAAATTTAGCAATCGGACTTGAAGCAGATCAATAAATCACTTCCCTTCAGCTATTTTGTCGTATTTTGGGACCGAGATTTACAATTACAAATAACAAATAGAATATATTTTTTATTTGCACTTACAAATATAATTCAATTAATTAATTTAATTTAAATATAAAATACAAATATAATATATTTGTAATCTACAATTACAAATATAATTTATTTATATTCACAAATTACATCAAAATGAACGTAAAAGTAAAGAATAACTGTTTATTGAATCAAACATAATAGGATCATTTTCAGTCTACTTGATAGTCTTCAAATTGTAAAGAGAGAGAATAAATCATTTTAATAAATCAGTGAAAGATTAGTGATTTATAAAATTAGTATGCACCATAACTATTATGTTTACATTTATATTAATTATTAAGTCGTTGGGAATTAATTCAAACTACATTTTCCTATCATTGACAAGACAAAGTATAAGTTTCAAGTAATTTCAATCATATTCTCTTCTTTCTAATTCATTGATAGTTACTTATTTTCAAATATGTGGAAATCAATGTCTGTCTTAATTTATAAAGTTAGCAGTGACCATCAAAACTTAATCAATATTCTATCTACAGTTTACTATAACAGAAGTTTCTGTGCGCCGTCAGATTTCGATTCTGTGGCAGGTGGGTCTCTCATACAACATTCTGCCATTTTTCATCATTCCACTCCATACGGAGCACAGATCCAGTGCTTATGCTGGTTAATGCCACAAAAATGGAGGCCTGAAATGGAACAGGCACTAAGCGATAGATAGGCCTACATTGTCTTTCATAGAATAACATGTATTCGTGACGTATGTGCTCAGTAATTCCAGAGCGGCCTGCTCCTCTCAAAGGATTACCTTTTGTTGGAATATCTCCTTTTGCAGCTTAGCATCAATCCAGGCAGCCATATAAAATATGCTCAATGCGGTGTAGATAATCTCAATGCCAATGAATGATCCCATTCAATAGTATTTTTTCAATTCTAAGATCTAAGATTCTAAGATGAGTGATCTTTATCAGGCCCAGATAATTGATGCAATTGATGGCAACCCCATAATAGTTCATTGTTACATTTACTTCATCGTTTCACTTACACTCATTACAAGAGCATTTTAATATGAAATGTGTATTGTCAATTAATGGAATGAATAAATGGGTTAGGTATAGTGCGATTCACGTCAAGAAGTCAGCATTGCTCAGGTGGGAGTTTGCTATCCTTGTTCAGCACAAGGCAGTTGCTGATGTCTCTATCCTATTCGCACTGTGCATAGTTGCCGCACTGTGCATTGTTGTCGCACACAGTCCCAACAAACACGTTTGGTGCAGTTTTCTCTTTCTCTCTCGCTGAAAGTTGGCATCCATGTTCCTCATATAAGCAATGCTGACTTCTTGACGTGAATCGCACTATAGTCATCTCTCATCATTATCCTTCTCATTACCAACGCACAATCTTAGAGATTATGTGGGCATCATCTCTAGCAAAAAAAAAACAAAACAAATGCAGTTCAAGACTCTAGTAGATCCATAGTGAAATATCCAACTTTAAATAAATATAACTATATATTCATTGCAAGGTAAACTGTGTTATTTCCCTACTTGAAAAAGAAAAGTGTTTCCTTATTAAGAAGTCATACAAGCACTGTTTTGAGCACACCATTATAATACAATCCGTGCTTGTAGCGAAGATGAAAGTTAGGCATGCGATAGGCTACACATAATATTTCAATGAGATGAAACGGATACCATTTCGATACTGTACCTGCACTCATGACGGCAGTTGAAGAACAGATGATAACGTTGTTGCTGTTATTGTCTCAAGCGGTAGCTGCCGGATTATGCTCGGATATCGTGTATACACTGAGGGAGTCCTGAGACGTATATTAGATTACAAGCATCACAGCTATTCTGAATTAGATGATGATCATGACTTACTTGGGGCTGATAATCCAAGTTGAGAAATGGAGCAATTGCAAATCGTGAGTGCCGAATCAGAGAGAACAAGTGATGATAAGAGAAAGAGAAACAGTGAAAAAGAGGGAATCTGAGAGTGAGAGATTGACAGAGATGGTTGTAGAGTGAGGAAGAGGTTGAGTGTCTGATTATATGAGTAAGAGAGGAAAAGTGATTTGTTGGTTATTCTCCTACTGGCAAGTATTTTAGAAGTGAGAGAAATAATTGTCTTTGTACAAGAGAAATATAGATTGATTTTGAGAGACAAAGGAAGACCTAATGAGAGAGATAAAGAGTGAATGAGGGAGAGTGTATGAAAGAGAGAGAAAGACATGTGAAGAAGACTAAAGGACCAAAGGGAGAGAAGATGGGCAGATGAAGACTAAAGAGTAAGTAATTGATGGAAAGAAGAGATAGTGTGAGAGATAAGGAGATTGGTTAGACATAGTGAGAGAACTAGATGAGAGAGAAGAGAGACATTCATTAACATAGAGAGAGAGGTAGATTGATAAACAGAGAGATCTTTGTAGAGAAAGAGAGATGGAAGAGTTAAGTAGAGAGATGAAGTATAAAGATTGACATATGTGAAATATTTAAAGAAATATTGACCTTGACATAGTGATTGAGAAAAAGAGAGAGTTATTCACAGAGAAAGAGCAATTGAAGACCAGTGAGAGTCTAAGAGAGAGAGTGGACAGATGAAAGAGAGAATGGGAGAAGAGAAAGAGAAAGAGATGACAGAGTGAAAGAGTTAAAGATAGAATTAATGAGAATAGAGTAAAGGAGAGAATAAGTGAGAGAGAGAGAGAGAGAGAGGAGAGAGAGAGAGTGGTGAACATCAAGAGAGAAATGAGAGAGGAAGGTGTATGGAGTGAGAAATTCACATTAATAGAGTGAGAGGGAGAATGTATGGTAGCGAGAGAGTGAGATGACGAGAGTAACATGATTATGGGAACGTGAGAAACGCACATGCACAAGCAAGTAAACAATATCGGAGGAGCAGTTTGCGAGTGAATATACATGGGGTGTTCGGTTTCATTGAGCGAATGCACACTTCAAGTGTCCCCGTTTAATTAGGCTCAGTCATCACTGCGATGAATGGGAGGCGGGCTGAGTTCTACGATGCTCCCGGGAACTGCATAAGGAAACCCTGTGGACGGTCGCCTTCAATTTGCACAAAAATTAATTAGTCTCAGCCTGATGAACTCACTGCTGGGGAAGGAAGATGATGAGCATAACATCTACTACATCTACTAGATTTCCTTGTTTCATGGATGCGAAAATATTGATTGGAAAATATTATTATCTCCAATTGATTGGTAATTGACTTGATTATCCAGCAATGAGGAAGATGTTACTTTAATATAATACGTAATGAATCTGTTCTGGCCATAAAATTTTCTTGTGCTAGGAACACGGATCCCTTAGCTTCAAATCAATGGAATTATAACTAGACCTGAATTACTGAGTAGCAGGATTATTACATTGAATATGACTTATATATCAGAATTATATGTCATTCATAAAATACTATTCAATACTATTATTCATTGAAATAACTCCATTAATACATTTCCTTACACTTTAAATCTCTTTTTATTTGGAAGTTCGCTTTCTGCTAAAAGCTGACTGATTTTTTTATTTGGATGAATCCATTTGAAAAACATCAGATCATACATATTTCCTACATTTCTATGCTATAAACTCACTTCCTTTTTATTTTCCTTTTTTAAAATCCATTATTTAATAAACTCCTTTTCCGATCATCCCCCCATCTTTTCCTTATGTTTTATCATTATTATTCTAGCATTTATAAACTCACTTTCATCATTGATTAAGATATGGAATTGATGAAATTTCAATCAATCATTTTCTATTAAGACTACCTTTTCTAATAAATTATATGGTAGGTTCGTAAAGACATTTCCAGTCTGGTAGTAGACTTAATTTTCTGCTGAAAATACTCTTCAACAATAATTTGTCGTGTGACGGTTGAATTGATGAAATATTAATCTAGCATGGTCGAATTGGGAGCGCACAGGAATTCCATTTCGTAGTAGATTTGCTTTCCACGTTCTCTAACAGCGGCTAGGACGGATGGTGTGCGGTAGTCTCGAAGCGAGGAGAAACAAGTGTAGTTTAAGGGGTTGGCGGGGGAGAGGGAGAGGGTGGGTTAAGGAGCAAGTTGTTATTCCATGCGCGGCACATGTTTTCAAATGCAAAAAGAAGTTTATCGGAAATCGGAAAGGGCTGCGGAATTATTGAGCCGCACCGACCGGATCACGTTCCGAAGCTCGGTGTTGAGATTTGTTTGACCGAGCCCTGTGTGTGTGATGGTGGTGCTGGTGCTGGTGTATTTGTACCGGTCATCACACGCAGACAGAAATCTTACTAGGAAACGAGAGGGCGACTAGACTTTGAGTAGGCATGAGAGTGTAAGCGAGAGGGAATAGGCCGCCCAAGTAAACCCCCCCTCCCCCCCTCAACAGCATCACATTATTGATTCCAAGCCTACGCCGTAACGCACCGCAGTACCATCGCCTATCTAACCTCTCCCCCCACCAACAACCACCCCCAATTTTAACGCATCATCCCCCCTTCCCCTAGTGATGTCACTTATGAATTCGAAATTTAGGCGATACATCTGTTATTTGTGCACCATACTGCCAACCAACATAAAACTTGGATCGCATCGCATTGTTTGTGGGTTGGAGTGCGTTTGCCCCACAATCAAAACGGTCGCTGTTTCCGACTTCTGCCAATATATCTCAAGCTTTGATTCGAACCAAAACATTTGTGTTACTCTTGTGATACATTTTTTTATACACTTGGATGGGGATGAATGAGTAAATGGTATGAATATGAAGAAATAGTAAATAAGTAATTGATTCTATTAATTCTAATGTCATAAACCAACAAATCAAGGTGAAGTCACATAAATCTTATGTCAGTTGAATACATCAATCCCTATGTCCACAGTTGGTCGATTTTTGTGTGCTGCACAGCCTGCTGCATATGCTTAAGCATTGGTAGCATGCTGTGCACCACACATAATCCACCAAGTGTTGTGGACATTGAGATTAAATGTAAAAAAATTACAGAGAATGGATACAGAAATATTGAAAATTCTGATGATGAGAGCAAAACAATACGTTGAATTATGAATAATGAATAAAAAAATAGAAAAATATAGATGTAATAAGAAAAAAATGAAATGAAATAGTCGGCTATATACACTCAGGATTAAATCCAAAGACGTCCGCGGGAATAATTATAATAATGTGTTTGATAAAAGACTTGACACTTCGTTTATTTCAATTTATTTCCTCAATTTCTTCAATATTTACTTCAATTTATTTCTACTACTTCTTAACTTTTAATTATTTATCCTTATCATTCATATTTATCCATTTTATCTGGGTGTGTGTTGATAATACTGAGATTTTATGCAAAAAGTGACCACCCCTTGAAAACTATTATTAATATCACTTCCATGGTATCGATACCAAATGCTGTTCCGGTCTTCTCCCTGCATCATTGCTTTCTTCCCTTGCTGGAATTTCAACATACAGACTGCATCTCAGTGCTGCCCAGGATACAGATAGATTCTGACGAATAATTGGTATGTTTCAAACTGTTACAGATAGATCTGTATAGGTTACAGCGACTTGATTCTCTGTACGTGTTGTAGATAACTTAGCACAGGAAGTAGCGAGTCTGCGCTGGTGCAATATCCGGCCTATCTTCTGGTAAAAGCTGTTTGTGAGATATTCGCTGAGTGTAGCAACGTGTGGCTGGCACTGCATCCAAGTCAATGCAGTGGTTGCTTTTTTACTGGTCATATTCAATGCTGTCCATTGTGAAGCCTGTTCCTAGCTATTATCGCCGGACATGCGCTTCACCAGCTTCGTTAGCTGGGCAGGGATGTGTGCGGAATAAACATTGTCCTGGAGGAAAACTTTACTAGCGTCTGTGGAGAATCGGGAGAATGTCTTCATTTTAGTTACTGGTCCTGAAATAAAATTCATTTCGATAATATGAAGCATTGAATTTAATTTTACAAAAAAAAAAACAAATTTCAATTGTTCTACATGGAAGACCGCCTAAAAGCAAGATGGCGACTAATATAAATATAAAATTCAATAATATACTTCAGTTCAATTTATTAGTTGTTATTTTGTATGTGTGCATTTACAGTTCTGAAAAGTTTATAATAAACAGTTCTTGACAGTTCCAGCCAAACTGTTTTTTTGCTCTAAAATCAATTTGAATTCAACCTCAGTAAAATTAAGTTATTTTAAGAAGCCTATTGGAAACTCGTTGAAATTATGTCATGAGTTGAAGTCATTTGACGGTGCTCCATGTTTTAACTAATTATTGGACAGATGAAAGTCCTATTAGAGTTTAAATACGAATTATTTCAACATAGAAGTCTTTCATGGAATGTAGAAAAGCTAGATATTTTCACATTATACAGTATACTGTCCAGTATTACTGGTTGTAATTACAAACGAATATTAATTTGTTAGTTAATGATTTCAAGTTAACTTTTGAACTATTTTTTCAGAAGATATCACTCATTTCATGGAATGTGTTCTAGGGAATAGATAAATTATTAATGGATGGACTTTTCTGTACTTTGTTCTCCATATTGCATTCTCTATCGCCCTAGTCCATTACTCTCAATGATAGAATCTACTCTAATTAAGCTGGATTTGTAGCATCCGTAAAAGATTCTGAGAAAATCTACAAGCGTATTAGAGTAGAAATTTTTTGTAAAAGAATTTTTACAAATTTAAATCCCACTGGCTATTCGTAAGTAGCTTATCACATTAGCTAAATGAAATAGACATGTTTTCTCTGTGCCATGATGTTTGAAATGGAATTGAATTTTTCAGTCAGAGTTTGAAGTTGAGGTTGAGTTCCCCTCCACCACTCAACCTTGATGAGTTATTGCTCGTTTTTAATAACGCAAATAATCATGGAACTGTTGGAACAATGAATGATTAAGAGAAAACATAGGCACCAATCAATTCATTTTTCGTAAAGCTTAGCAAATCCCTGAACTACTACTTATTCTGCTTAATACTTCAATGGTTTGAACTCGCTACGAATTTTTTTCAACACCTCTATTTCATTTTATTGATAAACCGTTTCCAAAAACGATCAATTTTCAAGGATATAACTCGAAATAATTGGAAACACCAGTTGGGTAAACTTATTAAAATAATCCTTGTAGCTTTAAGGTCTATTAAACTCACTCGGAAGTTCAGTACACTTTAGCCGTTGAACAATTATGCGACTCACTCTCGCTAATTGACAATCGAAAGTACTTTCTTCCGATTTCTTTAGCACATCATTTCTTTTGCCATAATAAAGGAAGATGAGACAAATCATTGACGGTGGGTTACGGAGTGGGAATTGGGTGAGACAGAGAGAGATTGAAAGAAACAGAGTGGGAGTGAGAAAGAAGAAGAGAATGAATATTACAGAATGAGATCGTGGGCGAGACTGATTGGAGACCAGGTAGGCAGATTGAGACCATGTGACGCAACTCAGGTACCATACTTGGCGGCTTCCCAGAGCAGGTTCTGTCCAAAGTCATGAATGATTCGCCTGACCATTCTGTACTACTAGATCGCCCACCCGTCGCTCCGTCCACATTCACATCGACAGCGTTCGTCCGTCCGTCCGTATTCACCAAATAATTACTCACTCTCTTCGTGTCCTTTTCAGCTCCAGCTCTCACAACCAGTCACTCTTCATCTTTGAAGCTCTTCAACTCCTCTTCCTCCTTCAACTCCTTCCATTCGTCAAGTTCTTCACCTCTTCTTCGTCTCCTTCTTCTACTTCTTCCTTTCCTCTTCTTCTCCTTCTTCTAATTATTCTTCTACTTCTTCTTCTTCTTTCTTCTTCTTCTTCTTCTTCTTCTCTTCTTCTTCTTCTTCTTCTTCTTCTTCTTCTTCTTCTTCTTCTTCTTCTTCTTCTCTACCTCTTCTTCTTCTTCTTCTTCTTCTTCTTCTTCTTCTTCTTCTCTTCTTCTCTTCTTCTTGTTCTTCTTCTTCTTCATCTTCTTTTCTCTTCCTCTCATCTCATCTTCTTCTATTTTTTCTTCTTCTTCTTCTACTTTCTACTTCTTGCTTTGTCTTATTCTCCACTTCCTTCATCATCTTGTTTTCTGCTCCTACTTATTTTTCCTTGTCGCCTACTTCTTCTTCTTCTTCTACTTCTCTTCCTGTTTCTCATATTTTTTTCTTCTTCTTTTTCCTTTTCTGCTTCTTCTGCTCCTTTTCCTTCTCCTCCTCCACCTTCCTTCTCCTCATCCTCCTACTGCTTCTCCTCTTCCTCCTCTCTTCTTTTTCTTCTACACTTCCTTCTTCTTGCTCATCCATTTTTTCTTCTTATTCTTCTTCTCCACTCTCCCTTTCCTCCTTCTTCTTCACCTTTTTCTCTCTTATCTTCTGCTTTTCCTTCTTGTCCTCCCTTTTCGTCTTCCTCTGCTCCTACTTCTTCTTCTTTTTATTCTTCTTCCTTCTTTCTTCTTCTTCTATTTCTTCTTTTCCTCCTCCTCCTCCTCCTCCTCCTCCTCCTCCTCCTCCTCCTTTTACTCCTCTCCCTCTGCTCATTCTTCTTCTCCGTCCTCTTCCACTTTTACTTGTTCCTCCTTCTTTTCTTCTTCCTCCTCCTAGTCCTTCCCATCCATCTCCTCTCACTCTTCTCTCTCTGCTCCTCCAGTTTTCCGTTTGCATTCGTCCTCTTCAGACGCCACTCAACACCTCCGAGCCAAATGAATATCCATCCCTCCCGTAGGCAGCAGCTGCTCTCAACCGTGTTGACTTTTCTCAAACGTTTGTTCCGTGTTGGATCATCACTCTGATGTGAAAAAGATCCCTACTCGACGTGATGAAATTAGTGATGGAGCTCTGCTGTGTGTTGAGCTTCGGTTGGAATTATTCAAATGACGATGTGCTCGTAAATCGATTGATTGAGAAAAGTTGGCAAATAAAACTGATTGAAATAACAAATAGAAGTTATCATGTTTGATGATCTTTTCACAAATATGAACTTGATAAAATTTCGCATTGTTCCAGTTGTTTCAGAAAATTGTATTCTTCAATCATTCTAATCACAAGTCTGTGAAAAAAATGTAAGTTGTAAATACAACTGATTGAAATCACAAATTGAAGAAATTATCGTAGATGATCTTCTTTGAATAAAAATTCTAATAGAATATAGTAATGTTTCAATTAATATATGTTTCTATTGCATATTTGTTGGTTATCTAACGATTTATTCTGTTTTCCTCAATTGAGTGCTGCGGATTTTGCAGTAACAATATTACGGGTCTAGGGACAACATCGCCGCGCGCCAACCGCGCTGCCGCCAACCTTCGCCGCAGGCCAACTCGCCGCCGGACCAACTCGCCGCTGGGCAACCTGCCGTTGACCCAACTCGCCGCGATCAGCTCTTAAAGACTGGATTCTCCCGGCATTTGTCATCACCACTTTTCAGGGATGACATTTAGATGCAGCTAACGATTCGACATGATATATAAATTAATTTTTTTAATTCACTAATCAAACTAATGTATTGAAAAACACAACTAAAAACATGCTAAAAGCGTACAAAAACCAAAATTCATTGATGATATTTATATTGAACCTTTAGCCTCTGTAAAATGCCTCATTTAACAGTAATATTCAGATTTGTGAATTCACTATTTTAACAACAGTTAACAAAAGTTAATTCCACTATCAGAGAATTATTCATTCTACACAAAAAGTCTTATGAAAGAATAAAATTTAGCTATTATCAATTATAAATTATTATTATATATTATATTGTAATTGTAATTTGAAATTATAATTTATATATCATCTCGAATCGTTAGCTGCATCTGAATATCCCTGAAAAGTGGTAATAAATTAAATGCCAAGGGAATCAGCCCTGCATGGAGCTGGTCGCGGCGAGTTGGGTTGGCGGCGAGTTTGCCTGGCGGCGAGTTGGCCGCGCGGCGGTTAAGCGAGATGGCCGCGGCGAGTTGGCCGCGGCGAGTTGTCCCATTCCGCAATATTACAGTATGTATATTTTTCATTAATCATTATGTGTTCACGCTCAGTTTCATCAGATTATAATTATTTTGAACGGTAATTGTAACTTCTTACCATCACACCAGTATATACGAGTACTTCTAACTAGATGCAGATTAAGATATTTCAACTTCTAACTAGTATTCATATTTACTAGCATTGAGCTATTTATTCATTAGCATTTCACCAGTAGAAGTTCAACTATTTACCAGTATAAATTTTCAAAATATTAGTCTTCAACTTTATAATGATTTATTCTCTGATGTGATAATTTAAAGATTCCCAATTCCGTGTACTCCGGAAGTCTCACAATAATCATGACAACAAGTGAAAGTAAACAAACCCAAATTCGCACGCACTCACCTCAACAATCACCACCTGCGTGTAAATTGAAAAAGGAATTGCGTGACAGAATTATTCAATCTGCATTAAACGTTGAGCAATTGACATTTTCGTTAGTGGAACTATCCATTGCCGGAAGGCATCTAGAGAGCTTTGAGTGATTGTACTGGGTTGACTGTACTCTTCACTTCACTCTCTGTTCATCTCATATTCTCTCTCTCTCTTTTACTCTCTCTGAAAATCGCTCTTTCTCTCTCACCCTCTGATGGTTTGACATCCTTTCCCAAGAATGGACATTCGTATGTTCAAACTTCGCCGTTTCATGTAGATAACATTACAATTATATCGTTATAATTTTACTCCACTTCTTTACATTGGATAATTTATTATAGTTTATGTATATTTGGCGAATAATAAGTCGTCTATTTCACTATTACAATCTAGAATTGAAGCCGACAATATTGTAAGCCCTACATTAATCTACAAGATTAAAGTGAATTATTAATTTTTTGTTTCTCACCAACAGGCATTTGCCCATGTGAGGTGCCTTTTTCAAATTATTAATGTTTTTTTATTGTAAACTGTATACGTGGGAAAATAAAAATCATTTCAATTTCAATCTTATCTATCAAACTCTCCTTACCTTATTGAGGGTTAAGTGTAAGAGAGGGCCGACTGTGCCCTAACTTCGCCCTCCCAGGTTAAAATAAAGGCAGTCATTCTCTTCTATTCTATTCTATTCTATCTCATTTTTTCATCTATCATTGTCTTTAACTGCATATCTTCTTTTCCTAGCGTTTTGTACATGGTTGTATGTTTCTCTATTTCTTCCATCCGTCTCTAATTCTCTCTCAGTCAGTCAGTCACTCACTCTTCCATTCCCTCTCTTCTACTCTCTCTCCTTCTCCATTATTCTCTTCATCTATATCTCTATTTACGCGCGGTGTTTTTCTCTCCCACTTCTGCCTCTCTCATTTGAAGAGGTGTAGGGTATGCGTGCCTGTCGTTGGAGTCAACGAGTACTGCACTACAATTTTCACCTCGGGCCGGCGGCGATTGTTTAGTTCAAGTCTTGCAGGCTGCTCTTCATCATAGTCGAGTGTAGTACTGAACGCCATCATTTCGATGAAAACCGATCGCGTACTCTACGCGAAAACCAGCACAGATATTCCATCTCTCGATTAAATATTGGCCGCATCCTGTTCGAAACACGTACTCAGTGCTCTCGGAAGCCGTCCGTTCGCGTGAAATAATAAATACGTCTTCGAGTTCTCAATATGGAGTCGACGTTTCTCACTGATTTCCGAAACTGATGTCCGACACGCTATCCGCCCTATTAGTCAGTCATCTTGTTCGCTGAATCAGAATGCGATACAGTTGAATCATGGAATCAAAAATACAGATGAATAACATCATGTTTGATAGACAGATATAAAACATTCATAGATTTGTAAAAGATATAGCCATTGTGAATTTGTATAACGATATATGCTGCGATATGAATCTGAAATTGAAAGTATACATATACATCGTAGGGGTATACTCTATAAATCTTTTTAAGGATATATGCTGGTGTAAAATCACAAATTCAAACTATAGTTATACAATGAAGAGGAATTTACGATACAAATTTTGATCGCGTGCACACCTGAGCAGCTTCATGTTGTCTGTGAAAGCTTCCAGTTTCATATCTCAAGGATATGGAGCAATTTATTTATGTTCTTGGAAGATATTATAAGCTGATTCATTCAGAATGTTAGCATTACTTTGAATGATGAAGGATTTGTACTTGGAAGAGAATGAGTTGGTTCAGGGTTGAGACACATCCCATATTAGAATCGGTTTCTATTCAGATTAGAGTATTTGAATGAAATATCAGAATGATTAGAAGAGATGATTGAGATGTTTAGAGATTGATGTGTTGGAAATGTTTTAGTGAATGTCCTACCTCGTATCCTACCTTGAGGAAGGGTAAAACCATCTTAGAATGATAATTAAGCTTGAAATTTGTTCTATTCATAGATATCCAATAATGCCTGGAACATTGCTGTATTGAGAATTTTTTATGACTTAGTAACTTAAGTGGAGTATAGAATTTAAAAAGAATGCCAAAGAGTTGGAAAGTGAATGGAAATTCTACCTAAATATTTCCCCGAGATCGGAAAACCAATTGAATCCGGAATGTCAAGGAATGTTATTCAAGTCCATCGACTCGAGTTTAGTCTTCTATTAAGTGAAGGAATCATACAATAATTAAATTTGTGACTTTGTTCCTGATCTAGAACAACAAACAGTTGATCGTCTCTCAAAGAATCCGGTCCGTACAAATCGTTCTTATTGTCTTCAAAATTCTTCAAATTCCTAAAACTTTTCTAAAAGATAGTATTCTTCCAATAGTACAGGATGCCTCACTATCAGAGAGCTTTTCTAAAAAGGATCGTCTTTATTCTTGAGAAATTCCGTAGAGTCTTCACGTCCCCGCTTAGGTTTCGAGGCTTTCAACCTTTAGAAACTTATTCCTCTTGACCTCTTCCTTTTTCAAGATAAGATACGTTAACACGATCAAACAAGATTCCTCATAGCTCTGAATGTTCCGGCTAGAGTTTTTCTGTTCAAGTTAACCTTCCCTCAAATGTTCTTTTGTTCAATTCTCTTCTATCTTATTTCTCACATAATTGTCTACCAGTTTCATTGAATGGAAAAGTCAGGCAGTATTTCTCGTTGCGAAATTTCCCGATTTCAGATTTTGAGAAGTACACTATAGAACTGATTTGTGATTTGATACCAGTTTATTACAAATTTCTCTTATAATTGAGGTTTTAGACATGCAATGGTTGAAAATTCTTGGACCACAAATTTATTAGGAGCTGACAGGAATTTCTATAGGAGCTGTACATAAATCTCTCATCATCGTCCTTCCCATTACCGAAGCTGAGAGCTTATTTGGGCATCACCACAGCAAAAAATATAGCTTTTTAAATTATTTGGAAAGGAAATCAAGATGAATTTTGAAATAGGAATAGTAGTATAATAATAATTATATAGTACTAGATGAAAACTAATATAAATAATACTGTTCTCATCACGCTATTCTTGTATTGCTGATGATCACCTTGTTGGGAAAGTTATTATACTAATTTTATTTGACAAAGATATAAATAAATCATAATGGCCTTTTCCATTTGTAAGAGTCTATTCCTGTGTGATATGGTTACTTTCCTGCTCTGCGAGTAGAAATAATAAGAGTAAAACGTTTTCAGAATGTGTACATTATGAAAGATGCCAGTGACATAGGAGTTGGTTGTGGGAAATCTTGCTCTGAGTCTGAGAAACAAAAAGGGGAAAACTGTCTTACAAGATATGCCTCAAGGATCGTAGCACAGAGCTCATGGAAATGCCCAAGTGAATGTAGAATTGCACAAAGAAAGCGCGTTTTTCGTTCTGCTCTCTTGAACGCTTTCTGCTCTTGTGCTTCAGTGTCCCATCCTTCATAAGTTCTTCTTTCAAAAGTTTTGCTTTTTTAAATCGGATTTCTCAGATTCGCTCAATTCTGCTCGTAGAGCCATGATGAGTTTTCCAATCTCGTCATAATTCTCTTTCGAGATGGAGCATTTCACTTTGTCGTCATAATGTAGAGGCTCTGAGCATCCAAGCATTCAAATTCTTTTCAGATTTGAGAAACACTCGACACAGGTTCACCTTATAAAATGACTGTTTCCTATTGCAAATGAGAATTCTTCATCCTCCATGAAAACAAAGATTTTGTTCACGTGTTCATCTTATTAGTTGTTGGGAATGGCTTAGTTCCACTAATATTGCCATCATGATGAATAACTCATTCTCATACTCTGTTTTTCAATTCAATATGTGCTATCGTGGAGTGGTCCGTAGCCGAGGGCGATAAGCGCCTGTCTGATAATCCAAAGGTTCCAAGATCGAATACAGTTGTTCAAATACTCATTCCAATGTATTCTCCGTGTAGGTCTATAATAACCTGCCCATAAAAATTTCATAACATAATATTGACTTTGCAATGAATCAACGTAAAAAATCTACGATCTTACAAAACTTATCAGTGAGCAATGAGTTTTTGAGAGAATCATGAGGATTAGATACAAGAGTGTTCGGTTGGTATCAGACTACAGAGAGTGTATGGTGTATATTACTTTACACTCTTTGTAGTATCAACTTTTATTCACTATATTTTAGCCTACTATATATTTTACTATCAGTTCTGTGATTGACGGAGAAAATTCTGACTCCGTAACAGCTATTTTAGTAATGTTGGGTTTCATTGAGCAAGATCAATTTTGATCCAGGATCATCAATACAACGTTGATTGAATGGGATCAGCTGATTCAAAATATTGTTGATCATGGTTGCAACTCAACATAAGAGCCTTGTTAAACAGCCACTGCTCCACACGCATAGACAAGCGATGCTTGAAATTATACGAAGCTTATTATACTGGATTAAAACTATTCTAAATCTAGCTACCATACAAGATTATACAACAACAATTACTCTGCTGCAGTGTAATAGAGTAGATGGAGGAGTAGACAGGCGATGAAGGCTGGCAATATGGAGTAGCGTCTATGCTATATGGGAAAGTCTGTAACGAATGCGAATGAGCTTGCAGAGCGCAATTACCTTGGAAGGAAGTGTTCTGTTCAATCATGGCAGGAAACTGTTCTTCTTGATCGCTTTTCAGATTCATTTTCTACCGGATGGCCTGTCTCTACACTGAACAGTCTACAGTGTGTGACTCATCGTGACCAAGGTCTGAGAGACCTGAGGCTTGAGAGGCCTCTTCTGTCCCTTGTCTTCAAAACTGTTCAACTTTTTTCTGGGAGGTCAAGCGTGATGAAATCTATTTACTCAACACTTTGGGAGCTCGGACACGGCCGCATTTAGTCCATTAGATTTACATGCTGCCGACAGAGTACCGTTGATTCACACCATGTAAACTTGACAAGAAGTTGTAGGAACTTTGTAATAATTCCAAGACAATAATCATGATGTAGAATGAAGACTATTACAGACTATACACAGAATATTTTCAAGGTAGTTAGTTGTAAATGAAGAGTTTTACGGAAGCTTGAGCTGTTCTCATGTGTAAATATACAGTTATTTTAGAAGTACTCATCCTTCGCATATTTTAGTAAGTAAACTTGCCACGTGGTATTGCCATTGCAATATTGCCCTTGCGTTGTTTTACCTATTTTTCAATTATTTTCTCAATAAAAAAGAGATTGAAAACAAATTTATTTTATATTTGAGATCAATCGGATATAATTTTTTGCAAGTGAAGGAAGTTAGAAAAACCCATTTATTTTTATTTCATTAATGCTTTTATACTTGTGGATTCCACTGGAATATTTATAAATTTCACAGAAATTATCAGCCGGGTGCCACAGTCGGTAGAAGAATATTTTCAATTCAATTCAATATTTCCATTGATATTTTGTTATTTTTTGTAACCAAAAGTTTCTGTTGACCAATTGAGCTCGAATTGGAAGCATAGCGAATTCCATTAAAGACGCCGACAATGTTTACGCTGCTATTTCTCAGTGTTGGAGTTTGGACGTCAAGAATCGCAAGTAACATTCCTTGGTAGTCGGCTCCAAATTGGAAATCGACATCATCCAATAATTAACGCTGGTGGCCGCTGATTCGGGTTTGGCCTCTGCACTTTGGGCGTCATTGCTCAGACCCCCTCTCCCACCCCCCCTTCCCCCTGGACGGTCGGTTGGTGGCCAAACATGTGCGCACACACGCGCACTACTCACTAGGGCACATTGCAGAGCCCAGTGAGCCCTTCCAACTTGGGCGTTCGATATCTTCAATCGCGCGTTCTAACCGACAAACCTCTATTCTTCTGACCCTCTTTCCAATTGAAACCCGAAGATTGCTCCCGTGCTTTGCATTTAATCAATTTAATCAAATTTGGAGTATTGAGAGACAAGTGATTCCTCTCTTTCATATTTTTATCGGTGAGCATAGGCGTAACTAGGTTCATGTAAAAGGGGGGTTAGCTACGGAGGAGTCGGGGAGGGGGGTGAAATCAGCAGATTTTCATAAGCAAAATACAATTTTTGCCTGCCCTACTCTGGGCAGGGGGTTTCAACCCCTAAACCCCCCCCCTTGTTACGCCTATGATGGTGGGTACATAGCTTTCGAATTAATCTTTCAAAATTGATAATTTACTTGTGGAATATTCTGGGTATGTAAATATTTGATGGTAACAGTAATTTGGACATACCATGTAACCTCAATATTGTAGCATTTTAGGAGTTTTGGGCCACTGCCTTATTTTTCTTTCTTTCCGTTTTCTCTTGTAATTGATCAAAAAAAATAAATAAATATAAATATATGACTATAAAATGTATTAAAACATCTCATATCAATCAATTAGTTCTTACTTTCAGAAGTTCTGGTAAAGAAAATAATTGATTGTTGAATAATTTATCATCAAATGTTATCAATTTTAATTACTGATATTTATTTTGTTCATGAATCATATTTTTCTTGATGAATAAATCAATCTAATTTGCGCCTGCAAATAACTGAGTAGAATCTCTGTCTGTAACTGATGGAATAATGTTTTTCTGTTCTGTTTGTGCAGCAAGAATACGATTATTCGAATGCTTGTTGCCGATTATAAAAAGTCAATACCGTTCATCCTCAAAAAGCGTAATAATTTGAATGAACCGATTATTGGGCCGGTTTTTGTCAGTGGAGGTGCCCCGGCCACGGTAATGGAACCAAACGCACTGGGTCCGACCAAGAAAAAATACAGAGTAATGGCAGTTCGTGCGTTTAATGTAACTCTACAGTCACCGATTACGGCAAATTGCTCAGAGGTGCTAATCCTGAAAGGAAGGGCGTAGCCTCCCTCATTCACCCCCCCCCTCATATCCCCCCACGCATTAGCCTAACTGTCTTGTTCTCCACCTCGAGAGAGCCAAACACGTCTTCGAATCGTTTCTTCTTTGTTTTGTCAACAACTGGATCGTTCTTGAATCTGTCTCAATTGTTCGGCTCTCAGTGGTCTGAGAAATAAGTTATCTACGACAAAGCGCTAGCTTACTCAATAGTTTAAATTAGAAAACTGTGAAATGAATATTCTTCATATTAAGATAGTAAAGATATTATAATATTACACCTGAAACCACCTATTCACTAGTCAACCCAGTTATTCTTACCAGACTTCTAGGATGGCAGTATTGCTAGTACAATAATAACTCTAGTAGCTATACAGCTTTAATAGTAAATAACTCATAGTACAGCTCGTTTACTAACTAATCAGTGTTTCCTATAAAAGTTGAACTTGAGTAAAGGAATAATTATTCAAACAGCATTAATATTCCCATCATTTAATAGCTGAATGATCCAATGCAGTTGATTTCCGCTTCATGTTTTTAATATTGATGGAATGTTGATTCAAATTAATGAGTGGGTGGTAGGTATGCCACTGGAGCAAATATGCGGAAAATTCAGTTGCTCAAATATTGATTTTACAAGTATGAACGCTGTACGTGTTCCATGAAGATATATTTCTTATATGTTTTACTAAGGAGTCCGACTCCGTTCACCAATCATATCAGTCGTTTCACACTTCATTCACATTACTCGACTCTGGACTTTTCATCCTTGTTTTCTCATTGTTGGCGTCGCCACATGGTTCCTTCCTTGGGCACAGTTTGTTATTGGTCTAGATGTGAAAGGGAAACCATTCAGAGAACATTGTGATGGAATGGGTAGCCATGAAAACAAAACGTACAAGTCCGACTGGCTTGGTCGTAACAAATAATGTTTCTATTACACTTTCCGGATGGAGCGTGCTTCGCAATGCTTTGCTGCCTGCGACTCTACCCATTTTTACTCCATGGCTCCAGTTCCATCAATTGAATTTTCTGCTGAAAGCTTTGAATCGTGTAAAATATTAGGCAATAACTTTCTTCCTATACCTAGGCCTTACGCATACCATGAAACACCCTATAACAGGATGTCCCAAAATAAGAATTGATATTTTTTTTTTATAGAAAGACGCATTATTTTAAAAGAGTTTCATCACAGAGAACAGAATTAGTAAGAAAAATTTTACTAGAGAGTATTGCTTCTATGGTTTCATCCTCTTGCAACTTTCTTCATAGCTGATGCTAATGCTCTAATGATAAATATTAGATTTATTATGCTGATAATATCATACTCAGTTTTCAATAAATTATTTCAATTCAATCTTTACTGTTGAAAAGAGATCAATACAAAAAAAAAATTAGTAAAATGTCTAGGAATAATGCTATTCAAACTTCCCAGTATAGCATTCTCCAGTTGGATTATCTCTATGGTATCACCTCAATCCCAAAGAGGAACTATACTTTTCTATACTTATTATTCAAATTCAATATTTATCCTGTAATGTATCAATTTCTTTTTATTCTCTATTTTATATTTCAATCCAATCTTGGCGAATCAGGATTTAAAAAAATAAACCAACCCATATGAATTCCATTACACCCAGCCCATTATATTTCAAATTCTGATTTCATTGTATCAAGAATTATTCCACAAAAATCTGAATTATTTATATCACGATCTCACGCATGTCTGGCTTCCCGAGAGATAGGCTGAATATTTTCTCCGTTGGGATGACCCAGTTGTCGGCTGGCAGACAGGCACACATCCAGATGTAAGCATTAGAAAAGCAACTAGCTCGCTCGCGATTTTCCGGCTGAATGTGCTTCCGCGTTGCTTGAGAAATACTAGGTGGTGGCGGTGGCGCATCGTAGAGGGTATCCGGAGGGTATCTCGACGCCGAATTCCAAATTCAAGGCTTGGCCTCCGGTCGTTGAATGGCAGCCTTGAATTGGGGGCTGGGGGGTTGACAATGGGTCTCAATCTGGAGCTGAAGTCGTGCTGCCGCCCCCGGAGTCTGGGCTGGCACTAACTGCGCTGCGGGAACAAAACAGCTTTGGATTTTTGCCAGTGGTGGGCTTCCCCCCTGCCGAACCCCCGTCTTTGATTTACCCGAATCCGTATATTAACCCTTTTGTGTATCGGACGTTAATAGGCCCGGCGCGTAATAAAATTTCCCGGAAAGACGTACGAATTACATTTTTATACTCTGTTGTTGGTGGTCTCGCACATTTCTGCTTTTGAATGCCCGATTACTGTGTGCTGCCAGACTTCTGCCTCACTTTGAAGTGGTGCCACGCTTGTTAAATTCTCGGCAAAGCTGCTTGAAATGATGTCGGTCGTTTTTCCGCAGTGGGAAATTCCGTTTTGAAAATCTCATTAAGTTTGACCTTCTCGACAATTGGTTGATTGCTTTCCAACCTCTTTTCTCTGCGAAATTCAACCGCATTTCTCGGATATTTGGGAGTATAATAAGATAAATAAAATTATATTGAACTGATTTTCTGGGATAATCCGCATTTCTCGATAATATTAAATTATATTGAACTGATTTTCTGGGATATTTAAATTAAATTGTAAAATAATTGATAAAAATAATGAAACTACATTCCTGGGATATTGGAGAGGAAAATAGTATGGTAACGGCATGTTTCATTGAATGATAAATTTAGTACCTGTGATTTATTCTCACTATTTTGGTCAACATTTAGGGCCGGTTCATGAGCTCGGGATTTAGCCAAGTCCTAGACTAAAACGGGTGACCACCGTAGCATCGACAAACGTTAGCCTCGAAACTATGTACTAAGGGCTCTCTATGCTGCTAACCCACTAACCTGTTGAGACAAACGTTTGTCGATGCTAAGATAGCCTTCCGTTTTTGTCTAGGACTTGGCTAAATCCCGAGCTCATATAGGCTCTATAGGCATATAGGCTCATAGGCTAACTATAGTTTGAATAAAACTAGTTGTCCCTTGGCCTAGTGCTCAAGAACCACTCACTAGAAACGTTTTTGTCAGAAAGTCTGATGTCCGAACAGGTGACTATTTGATTCAATGACGCGAACATTGATACAAGGGACAACTTGTTTCATTCGAACTGTACATCCAAAACATTTTCAATATTCTTAAAAATAAAATAATAATCTTTGACTTGAAAAGAGTAATTTTGGCTTGGAACTTTCACTTGGGGAAAGACTAATCGAAATATCTGATTTATTAAAGAGTAGCCTGTTTATGGTGGTCTCACTCTGCTTTTGAATGCCCGGAAAAAACTGTGTGCTGCCAGACAGGTAATTGGTAAGTGGTGCCACTTTATGAATAATTTATGGATGAGGATTCGGCTCTTCACAGGAAGACGAAAATGTGGTGGGAAATTATTAATGTCATTAAGTTTTTAGAGATAGGAAGTGAAATTTCTGTTCTAATTCATGATTTATCCTCTAGTTTCTTTCTTTTTTTTAAATTTCCTTCA
This sequence comes from Laodelphax striatellus, assembly GCA_017141395.1. Taxonomy (NCBI): domain Eukaryota; kingdom Metazoa; phylum Arthropoda; class Insecta; order Hemiptera; family Delphacidae; genus Laodelphax; species Laodelphax striatellus. The sequence goes on from CM029531.1 coordinate 50,632,193, forward strand.
AAAGCACTACTCAGTTTTTCATCCACCTCTATTGATAATAATATTGTACTACTTGAAACTTTGAAACATTTAAACTGTTCCATCTCCATCCATCATAATATTTTAATTATACGTATTGAGAGAATAAACATTGATAGATTAAACGTTTTGGATAAAATATTCAACACTTGCTTCATTTTGTGTTATAAGTTTGTACTATACTGCAGTTCATCAATTTATAATAAATTCATTCTCTCTCAAATATTTACTCATTGCAAGTGTATATTTGTAATACATCAAGTTTTTAATTCCATTGCAAATAGTTCTGCGATACTCCATTGCAAGATTAACCCCTTAATTGAAGTCTACGGTGCAGGCTATTCAAACAATCAACTCATTCGTACAACTAGAACCCTGGATACTAAACAATGGACCTTGTCTTCGCCGGGCAATTGTTTGCTACAATATTATATTGGTTTGGGGCTGACTAGGTGGGTAGTAGTCTGTGCTACTCTCGGCTCGCATTTCACAGCTCAATAATGTATGGAAATGTATTCGGTGTAATTAGACGCAGGAGGTGTCGCACCTAGGCTACCCATCCCTGCAATTAATTGGCCCCATCAAGAGGCGGGCGGCCATATTGGAATCTGTGTGCTAAGAACGGCCACTTGACTCGTTCGCTATATGGTCACGATTAATTGGAAACTCATTCATAAAACAATCCTGGAAGTGTCTCTTGCTATTTAAAAATGGCCCAACTTGGTCACGATAAATTGAAAAATACTCATTAAACAATTCAACTCAAAGTGTTTTTCGGTATTTTAAAATTGCAAACTGCCTTATAAAGGTAGCCTCACTCACACCACCTGTTTACCAACCAGAATTCTAGAACGAAACTGATAAATCGTAGAGCTCCATGCTTGTGGCTTTGTCTGAGGTAGCCGCTTTGTTAATTATTCAATGTTGTTTACTGCTTTCACGTTGATAATCCCGTAAAGCAGCGCTCTTCCTTCCTCAACTTATATAATTTATAAACCTTCACCTTGTGTCAGAAAAACTTTTGTCTAAACCAGACGAACTTACTAGGGCCTGTATTTTTCATCTTCATCATGCGCTGAATAATATTATTAAATAATAAGAACTTCGCTTCTACTGTAATACATATTTCAACGTACTATACTTCTATATTCATGTACGGTATATTAAAATGGAAAGAACTTTTGAAAAATTAGAAAAAAAAATTCTTGCAAAGGTTCTTAATTGCTCCCAATTTTTTGTTCCACTTCCCTCGTATTATTTCTTGTTTCACTAATACTAGAAGTTGTTGGTAGTTGAGTAGTTGTTGTTAGTAGTTGCTAGTAATACTGGTAATTGTTGCTCCAACTATTTTAAATCGTCTGATCTTATTCAATTAACATTGTACTGTTGCTAAATAAATATTTGCTGGATGCAACCCAACATAATATGGTGTTTTTTGTTCAAAATCTCATCAAATATTCAATTAATTATTCAGTTATGTGCAAATCATACTTAATTTTTCTTCAAATAATACAATATCTTCCTTGTATCAGCCTATTCTGTCCAAGATAATTTCAAATCTTCTTTGTATTAGCGTATTCTGTTCAAGATTAGTCATGTATGAAATTTCCTCTGTGTTATCGTATAAAGATAAAATATAAAGCCTAGATTTTTTTTACAATGGGACTTTTTTGACGACTCTTTTGATTTAGCAGGAATATGAATAATAGATGAAAAGGTTAATCGATGTAAACGACCTCATGACAGATGACGGTATGACCGATGCAATCAAGAAAGTTCAGGGTCAATCGACATTTTACCAAATCTATTATTCATTTGGTAATTGACTAGGCTTGTCGAATCTGTTAGTTATGGCCTGACCTCATACTGATTGTAGATTATTAATGAATCACAAATGAATATTTTACTCCACCCCTCGATCTAGTAATAACTGCACCAATACCGGCATTTATTCATTAGATGACATTATTAATTCACTGCATTTACTACTCTAGTTTGCTTATTGGTACACCTTGATTGAAGAGAAATATGTAGATTAATGGTGTCAATTCATTTATGGTTCGAGGGGTACTCTCATTGTTTACACTTATTTGATGAAAATAAACTTCATGTATTCAAGCTATCCAAGAGTATTTCAAGGTTCCCAAAAATATATGGAGTCTGGAAAATAAGGGTTGCATCACATTTTAGAAAAAGTTTGTACTTAATCGTTAATACTGATGAATTATCAATAAATAATTGCAATATCCTTGTAATACTATTCAGAGAAGACACATTACCTATAATAAATCAACATTATCAACATTTATATTATCAAACTGAGTTATCTTCTCTGGTAGCCCTTGTATTAGTATCACTTTTATTCCTATTTTGATTTGGAGTAATGATAATTTCCACTCAATATGAACCAAACATAATACACATCATTTGACTTCAGATTGAATAAAATCAACTCGTAAACCGATCCTTAAAAAACATTATACACTATTTTTCTATGTGTCAAGCTGAATCTAGATCGGGTAATAAGATAGCGTGATTCACATAGTTTTTTTTCCTTCTCATACAGCATACATATTTTTATTATTGCGAGCAATGGTTGTTGGGAAGCAATAAAAACAACTCAATGTAGAGATATGTATTATTCCAGTGATGATGAGGTCCATGTCGTAGTGTTTTTTGTTAAGCTAATTGAAAAATAGCTGTCATTATCAGGTTGTACGATGGAGTTTGTATCCCATCTGCAAGCTATAAACTGAATTCTCGGTTTTTTATTTGTTTATTTTGAATGAGAAATAAGGGATGTGAAAGCGTTGAGAGAAAAAAAGAAGTGTGGTGGTGATGGTTTGAATGAGGGGAAAAGGTTAGAGAGGGAGTGAGAAAGATGAAGAGAGTGGGTGAGAATAGTGAGAGGTGTGAGAAAGAGAGTGTCAGCGATTGGAATGACAAATCTGGATTGTTTATTTACGCTCAAAGATGGACGCGAACTGAGAAGAAGACTCATCGAAATACATCAGCCACTGTTAGACAGATACAAATGCTTTCGCTTCGCTCCATGATTTACTGTTGCTCAACCCTAATCCAGATTTGTCACGTGTTATCTCGAATCACTTGGAAGACGAACTTTTTTATTGTAATGGAATTGAATGGTCGTTTTTCAACGACTTAAATCCGTCATTTTCTGTTTCACTTGGAAAGTTGTTATTCCTAATAGCAAAAAAGTACATTAATATTCAGTTGTTTGAGTTAGTTTTAGGTGGTGATACTTATTTATTTTGTCCTATTTTATAGGAAATATACCCGGCGATGACCAAATAAGTATACCACGCTTCGCCACGGAGTCTTTTTCAAAACAAGAAGTTTTCAAAAAATGTTGTTCATCATTTCTTGAAAGTACGAGAAACTTCTAGAACAGGTCTCTACTATATTTTATTACGTAGGGTTGGTTGAACCTAGAATCTACAATTGAATAGAATCTACAGTACATTGTTAATAGGATATTCAGCCAATAAACAGACCTTTTTGTGCAACTGGAACTTAAAATAATTTGTATCAACATAGACACTTTTTGTATATAATTATTATAAATTTGAATATAGTGAATTGGTTTTTGGATAATTCCAAAATAGTTTGTCAATGAATTGAAAAAATCCTCTTGTAAATAAGTCTTGTTTTCATTTTATTTAAACTGGGGGTTGACTCCCAGAGGTTATTATATTAATATTTATCTATCTGTAAAAATAAGCTTGGGTTGGATCCACATAACGGTCGGTTTAGAGACATCTAATTACATCTCCGGAAGAATTTGAAGCCTATCTAGACAATAAAATTCTGTAAACTAAAAACCCATTCCTATATAACTTACAAAATAGTTAAATTAGTGTGTATCTTGAAAATACAATTAATAATTTCATGCTTTCTCCCATTAATTTACTTATAAGTAGCCATCCATAACGATCCACCTGAACATCTTTTGAATTCCCTGCTTAAGATATTATTTCCAATACAGAAAAAATAGAATAAGATTAACTGAAACACAACTTCTCTGATCTCCTTAGTAATTATTAAAAATATTTTGATTTTTTTCTTCAGGTATTATTACTACCATACAAAACAAAAATATTAAGGTATTTTCTAAAAAACTTAATACAACTTATCAGTGAATCTTCTTAATTATTTACACTGTATTACCGATTCCAGCTTACAGAGAAAGCATCCATGAAAAAATCAACTCATTCATACCTTGTTCTTGAAATTGTAATGGCGTTCACTTTTGTCCGGCAAAAAGGCCGGGCACGTTAATTGAGATTTTCTGCTCAAATATTCCGTTAGAAGATAAAATCTCCCTGCTTAAAACGCAACGCTTCAAACTCAATTTACTTCTCTGCTACTCAATAATGCAAAGAGCAGCTTGCACAGAAAATTGGCAGAGTATCTGCCCGTTGTATCTTTTTATTGTATGAAGAAATGAACCATAGTGAATCCAACGATGGAATATTCCATGAAAAAATTATATTTGAACGTTGATGATGGGGCGTATTTTTTATTAGATCTCACTTTCAAATCAGAAGCATTGGATTTCTATATTTTATCGCGCACTCACAATATTTCCCCCCAATATTGAACTCACTCACAATGTATTTTCCCAGGAAAACCCTGTTACTGGCGATAATAATTGTTCAACTGATTTACTACTTGTGGTTTGTATTATTCAATATTGTCCGAGTGAATTATGTAATGTAGTTTGAACTGTTATTCATAGTCAATGAATACGAATGTAGGCTGGTTGAAAACAGTCGTCATCTCTCATCATCACCCCTCTCATTACCCACGCACAAGCTTAGAGCTCGTGTGGGCATCACCCTCAAAAAAAAAAAAAGTGGATTCAAGTTAATCATCGATTTATCATAAGTATGCTATTAAAAAAAAAGGCGGAACCCAGCTTTTTCAATCAGTGCTACCTCCAGATGGATAATTTAGCTCAGTGGTGTGGCCCACGGTAACGGTCCGTCTTGCTTAGAGCGTAGATAGCATAGAGTCGTTTCTATGTTCTGAAGTAGTTCTTTCGGAGCTGTGTTGGCCTCTCATTGAAAACGAGTGCAGATTGAGGGTGAAGGTAGACTAGATGTTCACTTGAAATTCACAGCCAATCATCCTAACTGTCTCCATTGATAGATACTTCATTGTCATGAAACACTTCCGTATTCTCTTGGAAGTACAGTGTGAATGTGCTCGCCGTAATTAATGACATAGGCGTCGGTGTAAGGAACATTAACATAATATTGTAGAGTTAGGTCAGGGAATAACAGTCACTTATGAATATTCGGGTGACAAGTAAGCTCGAGCTCAATGGACTGTCACTTATTTTCTAAATAAGTTTATTGGTGATGAAATTTTATTTTTAGTTCATAGTTATATTTATAAGTTTATATATCCGTAGAATATATTTATAGTATTTTCTTTTAACAGAAAATTCAATAGTTTTGCCTTTTTTCTACTAATCTATCTGTCTATTGAAATAAGAAGAATTACTTCTTCAGAGTGGAGTGAGACATACCATTCCACTAGAATTATTTAAATTCCACAGGTCGAGTAACACAATCTCAATAATTTTCTATTTTCAACTCTAGCCCCATTGAAATTGGCTTGTTGCAATTCCACCTTCATTGTTGAAGGTTGATCCAATTATTTGTTTGGAAACATAGCACTTGTAGACCAGAAAATGAGTTTTGTGGTTCTTCACTCATATCTTACCAATTGATAATTAGTTTTTCTGTGAAGTAACAAGTCTTCAACTAATAAAGTGTGGAAATAACTGTAAAGTCTCTATTATATGGCCAGTTCATCCTTGGGGGGGGGGGGGGGAATATAGTCGCTACACTTTTTAAAGCATCTCTCCACTATAAATACATTGGAAAAACGCCTACTCCCTTATAAAATTCATGGAGAATAAAGAGCAAATCATAGCGCTGTAACAACAGCGAAACAGAAGGAAGAGGCTTTCGGGGATTTCTTGCCTGGGAATGACATTCATAGAGTGTCGGTCCATTTTGTAAGGAATAAACGTATCGAGTTTCGCATTAAAGTAAAACGAAATTGCTTTTCTAGTTGGGAGAGCATAAAATGTTCGCGCGCAGAACGGTTTATAAAATACCATCTTCTCAGGTCGCGAAACAAGAGCAGGAGTGAAAGGAAGGATTGAAGGGAGAAGATTGGAAGGATCTGGAAGAAATGGAAACTGGGATTATGGCACCGTCCTCCGTAAAAGAGGTACAACACCCCCTGTTCCCCAAGTCCCCTCTACCGTAACCCACATAACATCCTATCAGTGAAAGACTACAATTCTGACCCTACACTACAATTCTACTCCATGATTCACTCCACTGCCAACGGATAATGCCATTACGTTTTTTGAGCCTGGGTCAAAATGGGGCCAGATTGATATTTTTTTGAAGTGATACTTTAATAGAGCCAATAAAAGAGTTGTATCTCGATACTGTGTTTCCAGGTGTGTGTTATTTCCTCCCAATATTGATCCGTCTTCGTATAAATGGTTTGAATTCTGAAGAAACTCCCACGTAATTAATTATTGATCGGGGATTTTTCGTTCAGTTAAATATTATTGGTGATGGTTAAATTCTGTTTCTCGAGTGAAATGTATTCAGGGACCACATAACACATATTTGAATTTTATGTTCGCTGGATGTACTCACGTTATGTTTGAGAAGAAACGGTTTCTTGTAAACCTATTAAAAAATTCCACTTATATCTTGAAAGATATTGCGAGAAATAGTAGCTTTTCAATTCATCTAATTATTCTTGTTGAATTTTCCTTATAACCCCTGTTTCAAATTTTATCTCATACTCTGAGATAACAATATCTTTTAAAAGAAAGAAACAATATTGTAATTAAAATTCACATTCTAAAAAAACCCAATTTGTAAACGTAAATCGAAATTATTCTCGGTCTTCTTGAAACAGAAATACATCAATAAATTAATTCAAGAGCTCGATACACAAAGGTTCGTCATAATTTGCAAACAAGTTTTGAAGTAGAGATTTCCTCTAAACATGTCTGTTTCAACAAGATATCAAAATGTGTACAGTTATCCTGAGATTCTATAAATACGGTTCTGTTGAAATTCATGTAATATAAGCCTAATCAACGACATAGTTTCCTGTTTGAAAAGACGGTTTCATGCTTCTTGATGAGAGCGAGATTAGATAGAATCAGCTTCTGGTTTACGAGCCATCATAAAGATGAATGAAAGAGGTGAATGACGTCCGCAGTGTCTTCCTTAGTGCATCCTACCGACCTTTATAATAATATATCATGTTCTGGAATATTGAGATAACATGCTGCAATTTTCAGTCCCTCCAAGCATGGGAAGCAACCATTTGCCAGCTGCCTCAACAGAGTAATGATGTAGAATCTTTCTATACATAGCAATGAAGATAGTACAATCAATGTTGACGTTGACGAATTTCTCCATTTCTGAAAATGAACCAAGTATAATTTGAAATCTATTAATTCAACTGAATCAATTTGATATCCATGGTTCTGTTTATATAGGTACTTCACCGTGAATAGAAGTAGAAGGTTACATTTCAATAAACATTGCATAGGAATGATTTGGTGACTTCATAGTTTGAACTTGGTAGAGTAAGTTTTCAAGTTTTAAGCTTATGTCGACTACGTAGCTTCCTTTTATTATGGAAATATAAACTTTTCAATTTGACTGTTCAATCTCCTCCTTTTCAATATTGTTATCTCATTTTTGAGATAAAAAACATTGTACCATACAATTTTCTAGAACTTGAATTATCAAAATGTGAAAAGTCTTATTATCAATAGAAACGAGTTCAGGGTCATTGGAGCTCCAGATCCAAAAATTATAATTTCATTTCAGGAGAGTAAGAATATTGTTCCTGCTACAAGAATCTCGATATTACTCAATAAATGCTTAGGTTTCTCTATTTGCGAAGTTTTACATTATTAAGTCGATATCAATGAAGCTCATTTCTACTTCCAACATAACATTCAACTTTCAAATTATGTCCAAACTGGAAGAAGAACAACGAGAAGAATACCTCCAATCAAACACATCGATCTTACAATCTGTTTCTCAAAGGTTGTGTATTTTTTTCCAACTCACTTTTAAAAGTAACGGCTTGGTCATGTTGAGTGCGGTCTCGGTTTCAAGTCATTCTACCGGTTCTACTAGCAAGGAGTCAGACATTGTATTTGGACTGGTAGCTGGTTTGCACCGAACTGACCAGCAAATAAAAACAAGATGATGATGATGAAGAAAGAAGATGATGATGATGAAGGATGATGATGAAGATGATGATGATGATGATGATGAAGAAGAAGAAGAAGAAGAAGAAGAAGAAGAAGAAGAAGAAGAAGAAGAAGAAGAAGAAGAAGAAGAGAAGAAGAAGAAGAAAAAGAAGAGGAAGAATAAGTGGAAGAAGGAGAAGTAGAATTTCAAAGAAAAAGAATCAAGGAAATGGGATATTGCAACCATTCAATTGCTTTTTAAATCATAATAATTTATTGATCATAATTCCTAATTAATTATGCTATAAAATGAAATAGCAAATGAAATTTATAGCTACTGCTATAAATGCAGTAGCGGAAATACTCAGAGTATTTTATGGCATTATTAATTAGGAATTTCGATCAATAAATTATTATGATTTAAAAAGCAATTGAATAGTTGCTGAATCAATAAAAATTAATCTATTCATTCCTGAAATTTGATAAATGAAGAAGCTCACCACCTCACCTGCTCACACACATATTTTCAATGCCACAATAAGACAAGTAATTTACTTATACAGTATTTCTATACTAGAAATATTGTTCCATAGGACTTTCAGTAACCTTCCTTGCGTCTATCACATTATTATAATGCTGAACAAACAATTTAAACTGTAATTGAAAAATTTCCCAATAAATTCATACACCGGGTTTGCACATGGCGGTACTCAAAGTGTAATAGCTGTTTACAAAGAATATTGATGTGTTCCAGTACGGCAGCAGCAGCGGCAAGAAGATACTTTATTCATGCCGGGTAAAACTGTTTATATTTTGCGTCGATTTCCATAGTCAGGCATTGCTCGTCGCTGAAGCGTGCAAGTGCTTTGTCAAAGGCAACCAATAATAAACCTGATCGGTGAAATGTCGTTGATCGGAGTTTGATGTTAGTGTGGGTGGTGGGGGGGGGTGAGAATAGGGAGGGGGGGGGGTAAAGTGAAATGTCAGGGGGTAAAGTGACACACGTCTGTGACTGTTGCCGTCGCGGGTGTTCTTGTAGAAGTGCGCGCCATTCACTCGTATGTATCGACTGCTACAGTTTATTGTCGAGACCGATTTTAGCTTCTTGTACCTTTGATCTTTGTGCCTCGCCGCCTCCCAAGTCGCGCGCGAGCAACAACAACGTCAACGACTGTTGCTGCTTTAATTACGTCGCCAATTCACAAAGACTTCACTCCCTCCCTCCCCCCAGTCATCTTTCCGCGTTTTGTTCTCTGAGGAGGGGGAAGCCTGGTTTCCGAAAAACGAACCTCCCCAAAATATAGCTGCAAGGCTACTTTCATCAGTGAAAAGATGTGCCGTGCCGTGCAATGTAAACGCGCAGATTGGCATTCCAGTTTGTGCTGTGCATTCAGTTGAAATCAAAGCCAAAACGAGACAATATTAATGCGAAATTTGTTGGATTGGGTAACTGTGGAGTGTAGGTTACAACTGTCTTTGTTTGAAATTGAACGATTGTTTGACTTTGTTAGCAAATCCTTATCCAGTTTACGAATTCGAGATACTCATTCCAGAAGTTTTGTTAGCTTCCTCTCTACTCTATCTTCTTCTTTATATTCTATCTTGGTTAGATACATGATTTTGTAACGCTCAAATCTATTATAACGCATTCGTGTTTACTATAAAAAAATAGTTAATTCCGACATCAAATAATGATTTTTCGTTGATCATCAATGTATTTCAATGAGCAGGTTGAATGAAAAAGAAACACATTTATTATTGTCAATGTTAATGGGAACCACTCACTTCGACATGATTTTTCTTAAATGGGGGATGGGAATTAACATTTGTATTCAATATTATTAATACTAATTCATTTCTATATCAACTTTCATAATATTTGAATTAGTGTGTATCAACCAATTAGTGTGTGGGCTCAATAGCTTAAATTTTAGCTTATCTTTTTAAAAAACTCAGGCAATTTGTATCAAGTACAGAGTGGAACATTGAAATGTTTTTGCTAATATAATCCTAGAATAGTTGAACTAGTATGGAATTCTCGCCTTTGGGTTGCAATGAGTAGACTATTCTTGATAAAGTTAGCACAGCCAAGACCAGATCAATTCAATTTTCTCTCTACTGTATTTCCTCATACCAGTCCCTCGTTCAATCCAGCCAATATAGGCCACAGTAGACTACTTGAATATATTTCAATTGTGGATACTACTTTGACCTATATTATCTCTTACATGGCTTTGTTGATGCCTCTAGTATAGGCGCATGGTAAGTAGAGTATGGTCTATATTCAGAGACGCGATTGAGTTGCATCTCGGACTAGCGGTGGCGTGGGAAGCATCATGAGAGCCAAATGGAGCCGAGTGTTGATTTCTCTTTGTAGGATGAATGCCCAACGGAAATAATATTTTCTTTGGAATTACGAGATGAAGACTTTAATAGTTGGATTTTTATGTGTTGCAATGCGGCAAGATAAGCTACATAAGTTCTCTGGCCGGATGCAAAGCTACTTATTCAACGAACAAGTGTATGAACTGGGAGGGGAAAGGGTTGCGGAACGAAAGTGTGATTTAACTTTGAGTGGGAGGGCGAAATTGAATGTGTGCTGGTGCAAGAGTAAGAGAAAGAAATCAGAGAAGGAGCGAGGAGAGTAATTTTGATTTTTCGTTCTCTTGCCACCCTCCCTTCTCCACCACCCCTTTCGGATTAGACCCGTTGGCCGACTTCTCTGTTGAAAATTTCTTCTTACTTCTTTCCACTTTATTCTTAGCAATTCTTGGTGCTTTCGGGTATTATAGAATCCTGAGGGATGCCTGATATAATCTTTCTCACTCCAATAGCTAATTGGATATTCTTCCGGCGGAATTTTTAATAGCATTTCATTTTTTTCGACTGATTCCTTTCTTGTTTTTGGAACTTCTCTCCAATCTCTGGGGTTCTCCGCCGTTCCAATACGGTCTGTAATTCAATTTCTATATCATACTCTATGACGGCGCTGCTGGTTGTAAAAAAACTGGTCCCACTCAATTAATGTTACTTAGTATAATCTAAATCCTTATTGAATATTACATCGAGGGAGTTGATTCTTTTGAGCCTCATCGTGAGCTTATTGGATTTTTTATGGTAGGTGGATCGAAATCCTCCAGACTGGAATGAAGTCCCTGACATTATGCACAGTTTTTGATTATGATGAATCGTTCTACCAGCATTATGTAAGCATGAAGTCTCGACATCGAAGAAGTCAATCATTCATCTGAAAGGTAGTAATTGAAAATGAGGATAATGATATCTCAAATCTTCAGATTAATAATGTCTCACATGCATAATACAACGACAAACGAAATGTTTTAGAGATGAGCAGTCAATAAATTAGAGCAAGATTGTCAAATGATCTAAAACTAAACGATACTTTTCATTCTAGATGAGCATTGTTGTTGTTTCATCTTATAAATTTTATGGTAAACAATTACTCTCTTCATTAATAATAAAAATTATTCAAATTAAAATATTCAAAATAATCTCTCCATATTCATATCTTTCTGATATTCCAATGTATTTTTCATAATGTATACGATCTTCGTGTACCTCTATCCTCGTCAGCCTCTAGATAGTAGATTTTTATATTCTACTCCAGATTACACCCAAATTCGTGCTTCCCATTCCATTCAATTTCCTCTCAGGAAATGACCTCATTGCATCCTGCTCATCTAGACAGTTGTACTCGTAAACCCTCTTACATGATAACGCGTAATAAGTAAGTAGAATATGAAATCTCCTAATTGCCAAAGTCACGAAATCTCGTAGCAAGAGGAAGCCGTATACTTTAGAACTTATTTGAATCCAGATAATAAGGAGGATTTTGAGGATAGGAAATGAGTAAAACATACAAGAAGCTGTTGAGACATTTAATGAGGAGGGGCTAGGTGTGAAATGATGATGAGGGAGGTGGGGATGACATGTGGTCATTGAACGTGTATCATCATCACCTAGACCGGAGTCCGGTTTCTGAATGGAGCGGCTCGCATCTTGGCTTTCCCGTGAGAGGCTGCAGTTGGTTGCGTAACAAGTGGGAGCTCAGCTTCTCGGCTCTAGTAAAAGTCCGACAGGTGGAAGTAGCCAGCCGTTCATGGGAGTTCATGGGAGTCGGACTTGTCTCCAGTTCAGCGAAAAAGTCAGCAACGAAAATATAATCTCTCAACTCAATGCAGAGCAGCCCCTGCGCGTACGGTCGCCTCATCAGTATTCATACTCTCATTCATCTCACTCGGCTTGTTTTATTATTATTATTTCCATCGCACTCAGCTTGTTTTATTATTATTTTCAGCCGGTTTTATGTTTGTCGTAGCACTGATGAGCGTAACGTGTGATATCAAAAAGGCGGCGAGTGAGATTTTTGTGCTCGCAATTAGAGTGAAACAATGATTACTTATCTTTTTGCCTAACTAGCATGCAAGTGGAAAGCCAAATTTATTCTGATTTGGACATTGCCCCTGGTAACGTGCTCCTTTTCCCCCATGGAATGTAATCACTTAACATCAGGCCCACACTTTGCTGGTCATCAAGCCTAGTAGAGAAGTTACATGAAACTTGAAATCCTACATAATTTCATTAATATTCTGTTGTTCTATCCATCTATCTCCTTGTTCTATTCTCTCATTTTATAAACTGTAATAATTTTTTTAGGTTTTCCCTAAACCCCACTCCAAGTTATCAATTCAAATCTCCATATAAATTTTCAAGTATTTCAAGAAGATATTTTGAATGTGTCGTTGTACAATTCCACATTATCAGAATTTTCTTTCTATATTCTTATTGTAGAAAATGTTCTAATTTAACAGGTGAGACTATATTGATTGCTATGTGTATCATTAAGCTACTTATTTTTTATTTTAAATGCTAACATCTCCAAGGTAAAGGTCTAGGATACAAACTCATAGTGCAGATGGATTAAGACAGGGAATGTAGATATTCCATGTATTTTTACAAAAATTAATCCATTTTTATGTAAGGTAATACAATCTATAGAATGTATCGAGCGGCAGCAACTTGGGTTAAAATGGCATGCATGTCATCCAATATAAAAATGAGATCTGGAAGAAACATTCCATAAAGAATATATTTTTTATTTATTTGTGGTATGAAACTGAAACAATATTGTCATAAACGAGTAGGAATTGAGAAATCCAAAATAGACTACATTGGAAAAAAATCAAAGAGAGAATCGTTTCAAGAATCTTGTCAGGACTATATCAATATTTTATTTCCATTTCAGTATCCAGTAACATGTATGTAAAGTGTAGCGAATTTCCCCTAACACACATCCTTGTTGCAATATGCTAGGATAACGCTTTCCACTATGATTCTCTATCAGAGAAATGACAATCCATTCAATTTCCACAAGGAAAATCTGAATCCTGTACTCTATTGTGCTGGAAGATATTGGTCAATTTGTAGTTGATTGTATACCATTGCTACAAAAGAATTCTTGTCGCAATTTGAGAGAGTGGTTGTGCGTTGCTTAATGCAGGTTCATGACATACGCTGTTGTAGTAAACAAGAGTTTCTTCGGTACTGTTCTATGACAGATCCCTGTTTCCTTGTTGTCTGATATCGATCACTATTCTCGTCTATAATAATGTTGTTTGAATATAATTTTTCTCAAAGCTCAGCACATGAATTCATGAATAAAATCTTGCCAGTATTCTTGGTTGACGGGATGATTCTTTTTGGGCGGATGAATGTTCGATTCGGAAGGCGGTTATCGCTTTGCCAGCCTTCTGCGTTCATGTGCTGTTTTTAATCTCTGAGTGATGCATATCGATTCCCCACTCTCCCGTCTGTTTATAAAGAGAGGAAGCCCTGTTATCGAGATAGGAATAGGATTCTTATTGGCTGCTGTTTTCCCATTTTTCTCCTTCTATTGTTAAATCCTTATTCCTTTTCGATTCGAGACGAACCACTCCTTCCCAAACCGTCTCTCTTTGAATGAAAACTCCTTCGCGCTTGTGCTTATTCTAAGTGGATTTCCATTCCTATCTTCTCTAAAAAATCTTCCTTCGTTTTTCAAGTGTTTCATAAAGTGTGCTTGCTGATGAATCCTTAAACGCCTACCTACCCTTCCAATCTTTGTTTTTTTAATAGTTTTCAGTGATTGATTTTTGAAATACTTGTTCATTGATTTCAAGTTTTTCAAAAATCAATAATCATTGTAGTCTAATTCCTATTGGTTATTATTTCGGAACGGATTATGGGTGCGAGACCTCAAATCAATCATAATTATGCTTTTGAACTGGATTTTTCACTCGATTAATTTAAAACTGAGATCCGATTTCTTTGTTGAATCAATTTACGTTTGGAAATATGGGAGGAATAGAAGCCGCAATTACTATTGTGAACGGTATTTATACAATTAGGAATACGACAATACTTTAAATGCATTGTAAATGCTTATTCCCTATCCTTTCTCATGTTAAATTTCCGGTTTTCGTTCATAAAAATTCCGCGTGAGCGCAGGGGTCGATTTTATTATCCCCACCATCTATGTGCACACAGCGAATACTGTTGCATGAGAAAAAATACGTTATAATATATCAATTTCTAATTCCCTTCTTATCGTTAAGCATTCCATTATTAAACCTCCATGATAATCAATATCTAAATTTCATCTACTATCACATTGTACAATACAACATAGTGTACAATCATGATTTAGGTGAGAATTGTTGTGGAACTCGTAAAACCCAGTAGTAGGCCGCTCAAGCAGAAGACGAAGGGAGATAACTTTTCATCAAGGAGAGCGAGGCAGATCTGCAAACATTTTTGTCGTTCTGAGAATGTTGGTGGTTTAATTTAGAGACAATGAATTTCGGTTAGTCAGCGTTATAAGTTAGGTAAGTTTGGTCGTAACATAAAGCGAGAATTTAATATTTATAGCAGCGGGGCTGTAACAGAGTTACAGAGGACGTAAGTGAGCAAAAACTTGGGAGTGGGAAGGTTTCGGTGGTGACTGCTTGCACTGTACAAGTGTCAAGTCTTAACGGTGGATGAATTTTATTGTGCGATTATTACGGTGTTGGTGAGAGCCGATGCTTGGTCTACGGTTGCGAATTGTTTGATGAGTTAGGGGTCGAGGGGGGGGGGAGGGCTGGAAGATGTCGTTTTGTTACCAAATTTCGTTTACAAGTGAGATGGTGGAAGGTGGGGTGGATTCTGGTTGGTTTATAAGGCTTCTCTATAACTCTCACGAAATATGAGTAATCTGCATTGTTAACTTGTGTCTTATCTCTATCTCGCCTTCTCCTTCTCCCATCTTCTCTTTCACTCCTCTCCTCTTTTACTCAACTTCTCATCAATTTCGGTTCTTATTTCAACTTCGAACAACTTTTCATCTCTCCTCATGACTCTATCTCTCTCACACCTCCTCTTCCCCTCATCCTATCTCTTAACTTCTCATCAATTTCAAGTTTTAAGTCATCATTCAAACCCTAACCTCAATCAACTCTACATTAATTAACGAGGTACTCGAGTAATATCGTCGAATTTCATGGAAATGCGATATGATTCTTCAATGAAGGAATTTAATTTACATTGCCACCTTTCCTGTAAATCATTTTTAAGAACACGGTGACATTATTCACAGGGTGACCAAGAAATGCAGTGAGCTTTGAACTAGGTAGAGGGGTTTAATTTGAACAAGGTTTCATAGAATAATTTGAATTAATTCTGTGCTCTGTGCTGTAGAGTTACAATAGAACATAAAATAAAACAAAAAACTATTACTTATTAAGATATGTAATGAAAAAAATAAATAAATAATGTCCTTTATTACATTAAACAAACAACAGTAATGAAATCAATATATAAATAGAATTGTTGGCATAATTATTTTCTCCATGGCATAGAGTCGTCTGGAGGAAAGATAAGTGATATTTTAATACTGTAATAGTATAGTCTTCGATGAAATTTTTTTTCGCTTCAAAAGTTGTGTAACGTATTTTGAAAACAGTCTGGATGATCTGAATGATTTTTGCAATCATTTATGCAGTAGAAATAAATTATTTTTAAGAAGTTTTCTTTTTCTCTCTTCATTTATGATTTTTCTAATATCATATCGCTGCTTGACTTCATAGCGTTATTATGAGAGTGATATAACTTGAGCAGATAACAGAAATAAGAATGATATTGATCAAATTTTCAGAATATAAATTGAACTCTTTTGAATCATTCCTACTTTCAATTCAATAGATGATTATAATACTAGACTTGAGGTAAAAGTGTCGATAATGCTTTGAATAGTGTCATCTTTCAGACACTCTGTTACAATAGGTACAGAAAGAACTTGATGGTGAGTAGCAGAGACGAACTAAAAGGCAAACAGAGAAGTAACAACCGAAAAATCTATTCGTTCCAGAGCATTTTCCCGTGACGAATGTATCCATGGCACTGGCATCACATTGTGTGGCTAGCCTGGAATAATAACCCCTGAGATGAGCCATCACTCCATCTTTTTTCTTCTTCAATGCATTCTTTTTTATGCTGTCCGAGCTTATCTTATTTTTTTCTGTGAGCACTGCATTCTCAACCGTCGGTGTGTCTTGTATTACGCTACTTCACAAAGTTCAGGTGCCATTTTGACGGAACTTTTCAAACTTAGTAGTGCTCAAGTATTCTGCAAATAGTTCTTTGAAAGTACAGTCTACTCGCTTCTGCTTTCAAGAAACTATCCTTCCCTAAGTGACGTCACATTCTTTTCTGTTTTCGTTCTTGTGAATGCTTCTTTTCTTGAAGTAAGATAAGGGTTTCACAAGTAAGGATCAGAATGGATATTCACAAAATAATCATTGGAATACGGATTCGCAGTTCACTAAATAAGACTTATGAAAAAAATTTGAGTACCTAGCTGTGGAAATGATCTGCTCTTGTACGTACAGATTTTTCTCCAATTAATGCTTCTAAGGATCTTGGATGTATTAAAAGCTCATTCAAACTAATTTTGATTAGTGTATATTGTATTTTGTTAATTGCAACGTAATAAAAATTTTCTTTATTTTTGATTGCAGGTGAGTGATTTGTTGATTTCTGCGAATAATCCACATTTCCAAGGTTTTCAGGTATGTCAATACATTTTTATAATCGTCATTAGATTCTATGATCAAGTTTTACTCATAGTTTCACCGCAAATCCATTTGTACATTAGAAAGAACAACCTTCTCAGAGTGAAACTATGATTATCGATAGCACTAATATAGCACTTGAAGTAAGGAGTGTCCACTCCTGGTACTCTTCATTTGGATTCATGAACCGCATTTATCCATCATCACCAAAAGTTTCATTTTATAGTTTCGAATCAATAAACCGGAGATGGACAAATTCTCGTTGGCTCCCCAATAATAACAGGATTTGGAAAGCAGTAAATTCGGGTCTTGTGAGTAAACGGAAGCCGACTAAACGGCTGTGTGTACATCGTATTATTTCTATTGTTGGGTACAGAAGTGGAGGCTTACTAGCGGGAGGTTAAGCGGCGTTGCGGTGGCGAAGGGGGTGGAATGGTGGCCTTTAGGACATGTGAAAATTCAAACGCGTTTAGAGCGGACAACAGCTGTGCTGCCATTTAGTTTTATGCTCACGCAAGATGTGGAACAATGCTAGAAACAATGATGTACAAAGACCGCAGACTGCGAAACGCCATTAGCGTACAGTACAGGCTCAGCGGGACGGTGACGGAACGGAACGGCGCGGAACGTTTTTGTCGCAGAATGGTCGACTGTTTTGCCCTGCCTGCCCTCAGCGCTGCCAACTTGACAGCGTGTTAACTTTCTGTCTTTTGCAACGGAATTGCATTGAAATCGCCTGTGCCCACTGTACACAAAGTCAGGCAAACTTAATTATTATTCTGGTAGGTGTAGCCTTGAGCTAACTGTTAGCGAACGAATGTATTAAAAACGTTGGAGTGGTCATGGAAAATTTCGGACTTGGATATTCTAGCTGATCATCGTCATATAGTAATTCAATCCATGTACCGGTACTGTAAGAATGTAATTGGTTGCAAGGTCGATTTCCTGTAAATTTCATAAATAAATTCAAGGGTGCGCCGGATCCTTTGGCTTTCAAATTCAATAAGGTTTTTATGTTTGAGCCATGGAATTCTGCTTCGTTAAAGTACCTAGATTGTTGTATTGATTTCTTGAGAGAGAGTTTGATTAACATATTTAAAATCAGAGCCTAAATCGTATAAAATCGTACAGCCTAAATAGTATAAAAGCAAACTAAAATTATGAAGGGTACAATTAAAGTGTGGGTTCTTAAGGTACAGTTACACCAAAGCGAACAGGAGCGAACGAGCAGTAACGAATGCTAAATTCGCTTTGGTGTGACCAGCAACACGAGCGGCAGCGAACACCAATCGGCCGTGTTCCCTTGTTCTCACGTGTTCGGTAGCGGTATGTTCGCGTTCGCGTTGCTCCATCCATTGTCGGTTTTGAAGCGAATGATCAGAGGAAATTCGCGTTCGCTCTAGTTCGATGCTCGATAAAATCAATCTAACCTATTCCTGTAGATAAATTCCTTTCTTTAGCAACAAGCGAGGATGACGATCAACGCCATCTAGAGGCAAATTTCTCAACAATCCGCCGTGTTGTCACGTGTTCGGTAGGGGCACGTTCGCGTTCGCTTTTGCTCCATCCAGTGTCGGTTTTGTAGCGAATGATCAAAGGAAATTCCCGTTTGCTCTAGTTTGATGCTCGCTTCGGTGTGACCACTACAGGGGCGCACCCAGACTTTTGGTTTGGGGGGGGGCTTCACAAGTATCAAAATAATGTGCTCAGACGGTCAGTACTGGACACAGTACATAACCGTCAGATTAAGTAAGAAAATTAAAAGCAAGTAGATTTATTGCGGTTTAAATGCGGGTTTGATTTTTATACAAATACGATATTAATAATTAGAAGTACATGTGAAATTCGAGTTGAATTTACACAGATTTACAGAACAAGACGATTCAATTATAATGTCTTCAACTACCCTGGGAATAATGAACAATGTAGTACCAAATTCAAGTACCCCAGTCAAATAGTCCCACTCACCATAAATAACCAATACTCTTTAGTCTTACTTACTAAGTGATTTTTCAGATTTTACCTGCCTGAAATGGCATGTTTGGGTTTTTCAAGTTCTATTATGTAATTGAATCTAAGTTTTGACCTCGACAACCTTTCGTATCACCGCCAAAACCATAAAAATGTAAAATGTTTCATTTATTTAATTTAGAATTTTTTACATTAATTTTATCACAGAATTAATTTTACATAAAATGATCAATTCCGCCTTCGCCGATTTGTTGAACTTTGAAGAGATCTATCTTGCAAACCGTTGAACCTAAATTCTTCTTCTTCTTCTTCTTCTTCTTCTTCTTCTTCTTCTTCCTCGCCCCTTCCCACTACACGGGGTCGGCTTCCCTATGATGAGTCTCCAAGCATCTGTATCTTGAGCATCTTGTTCCGTTAAATTTAAAATCTTCATATCCTTCTGGATAATCTTCATCCACGAGGTTTGTGGTCTTCCTCGCCCTCTTCTCCTAAATAATAATTATGTTTTCAAATTATTGTCGATTATTTAATTCAAAAATTTTAGAAACAGTTTTTTATCAAAAAGAGGTGCTTCAGGGTCGAAATTGGCCAACGTAAAAAGTGAAAAAATCATCACTAAATTCTCCAATCTCAGTGAAATGAACAAATCCTATTGTGTTGAGGTGATGAAGACTTCTAAAGAATATTATTTTAGAGTTCTTTAGCTCACAGCTTACATCAGCTCTTTTAAAGATGTGGGATTAATTTTGTTTTAGCTTTCAATTCTTTAATAATGAAATTGAAATTTCAAATTCATTATCAACGGTTGCGCAGATATCTGCGCCTTTGAACGTTTTTCTGCACTTTCTCAGATTTTTCAAGAGCGATTTGACAAAAAACAAGTAAATTCAGTACATAGGTGAGTAATAGGAGAGTGTTTATTTCAAAAGGAAAAGTATTTCAAATTTTCCCAGAATTACGCCAGTAGTAATCGACGTTTTTATAGATTTTCTTGGCTCTTCTTTGTCAAGAACAATAGATCAAGAAAATAGAAACATGATACACAGGTTCAGCTGAGGTATTGGGGGTAGATTCAGAAGATTTTGTTCACATCCCTAAATAACGCCTGGTGTCATTTCTGGCTGATTCCGCGGGGTCCAAGGGCGGACAACAAAGCGATCGAAGAGAGCCTCCAGGCTAGTTTATTAGTATTTATTAAACTAAATACTTATTTTCTTTTGAATTGTGCATAGTAGCCTATGTCTTTGTTCTCCCAAGCAAATCTCGGTGTCCCCTGATATTCCTTATCTTCAGCTTTCACTGTCAAAAGTTGATTTTTCAATACAGTACCGGTATATGAGTTTGCATAGGCTTTGGTCACGCTCTCCTCTTGTTTCTTCTAATTTTCAAGATTTAATGTAACAAAAGATAGGTTTAAAGTTTATGAAAATTAAAAATAAATTTGTTGAAAATGTATAGCCTATATGCAGCTGACCGAAAAGAGTTGACCACAGGTTCAATTGGTCTTGGGGGCTTGAGCCCCAAAGCCCCCTGGGTGCGCCTATGACCACATATGTCTTTACCTGTCTCAACATTAACAGCTCTCTTCTTTACCTGTTTCAACTGTTTTCAACAGAGTAGTTTGTTTATTTATTTATTATCATTCCATATAATAATTGTTCAACTATTTACGATGGAGTGGACTGATGAAAAAGTGTTGGAGCTGATAGAAGAATATAAAGCTAGGCCAATTTTATGGGACCTCAGTTGTGCTGACTATAAACTGTTAAATATTTAAAAATGACAGTTGGAGATTGCTGGCGGCTGTGATGACAACTGAAGTAAAGAAGAGAATTAATTCATTACTCTTGATTCATTGAGCCGAGAACGGAACAAGACCGGCATGGCTGCGAATGAAGTCTACAAGTCTTCTTGATTTGCCTATATCCCGATGGCCTTCCTCATGGATAAATTCAAAGTGAAGGACACAAAGAGCTCAGAGGGAAGGATTTTATTAATTAATATATTTATAGTAATTTATGCAATGGATGTATTATAAAGGCCTATGTCCACGGTCAAATGGGTAAACAGAACTTCCTAAGTATAACTGTATACTTACTCATTGTAAGTAGTATTTATGCGACTTTACTGTAAGCTACAGATTCATCTTTTGTCAAGTAAGTTAGCTGTAAGCTCAATATTCCCGTTAGCAGACAGCATTTTGTAAGAATGGCCTGCATTAACCTCATTACTTTTCAAATGCCACAGACAAAAAAGGTTATTAAACTGCGAATATTATGAATCAACTGAGATCCCCGTGAATACCTCCTTCACTACAAATTTTCATTAATGTACCACAATTTGCAGTACATCTATTCCATCACATAATTCCATAACAGTTTTGTAATTTTTATCGCTGCTGTCATAGAATGCTAAACTTGGCAAATTCCTATAACAGTTTGATCAGGTTCTATCTCCCAATTTGTAATTTCAACGCTCTAATATAATAGTGTATAGCAATTTGTAAAAAAAAAAGTTTATATTGCATCAAGTTGAAAATTATCAGCAAAATAATAATATTATAAGCTAAAAAATGGAATAAATATTGTTTTATAAGGTAAAAATCAATATAGTTCATATAAATTGGAAACAAACAAAGAATTGATTCTATTTTGACAAAAAAATCAAAGATAATATTGATTTTAGTTCGATTTTTTGTCAAAAATGTGACCTGGAATGGGATTCGAACCCACGCCATTTAGGTCAGCAGCAGCGCTAACACGTCAGCTGTAGAAAGTGCGATTTGAAGACGTACTAAATTGAAGGTTAGAAACTGATCCGTTTCATTACGAAATGGTTAAAAACAGTACAGCGTACATGAATGAAGAATAAATATTTTGAATAGAGATTAATATTAGTATTAATTTCTATTTTTCTTATTTTTATATACTCGTCAAGGGCTTTAATAATAGTTTCTCAAACTGCAGGAATAGTCTGAATAATTGAACTTCTGTATATTTAAAACTCCTCCATGATTATGGTCAATGTGGACTTCTTGAGATTGTTGGAGCACAAGCGAACGACGTGACGAACAAGACGATTCGTTTGTGTTCACTCTGGTGTGACTACCATTCGCAGGTGTTCGCGAATGCTGCCGAACCCAGAACCACAGCGAACACCAGTGAACGTTCGGTTCGCTCCTGTTCGCTTTGGTGTAACTGTACCTTTAGAGGTAGTTGGTGTGCACTGTACAAACATCCTTATAATTTTTTTTTCAATTAGATCAGAGCCCCTTCATTATTCATGAAAGTTCAATAATTGAGGAGCAATAACGATTTATTAAGTTTCAAATGGATTAAAGGTTTTACGTAATTGAAAAAATAATAAATAAAAATTTCGTTTCAAGATAGCAATGTGCGGATAGATGTGATTTTAAAAATGTGTACCATTGTGTTTCGCAACAAAGGAACCAATCTATCTCTTGAACACTATTTAGTTGATTCAAAGCAATGAATTACACTCCAGATCCGTAGGAGATTCTCCAAATTACAAAGGTGTACAGAGTGATGGAATTCCGAGTCAAGCAAGAATGATAGAATGTTAACCAGCTTGGAGTCAAGCAATCGTTCAGTTAAGTATGATTTCATTTGGCTGATAAAATAGTAAGCTGTTGTGCTGTGGCTTCAGAGAGCTTTGCATTCTTTGGATAAGAGTAAGAGTGTCTTTGTAAAAGTGTAAAGGAACAGAGAAATGGAGACGACTATGAATAAGAAAAAAAAGAATTTGAAGGAGAAGAAGAAAAGAAGAAGAAGGAAGAAGAAGAAGAAGGAGGAGGAGGAGGAGAAGAAGAAGAAGAAGAAGAAGAAGAAGAAGAAGAAGAAGAAGTAGAAATAGAAGTAGGAGAAGAAGAAGAACAATGAGATGATAAAGAAGAGGTAGAGGAGAAAAAGGAATAAAGCGACGCAGGGAGACACTCGGAAAGAAAGGACAGGGATTTACTGCAACTGGGACATAGCGTAATATGGCACATGGGGATTTATAGGTCTGTCCTGTGTTTGGAGCTCGGTCTGAGCTTGTCTTGCTCCTTCACGAGCGCGATTAATTATTTAATGGACGACAACAAAACGAGAGAACAGACTTGTTTAATTTAGTCCGGTGGACGGACGCTGGACGCAAAATGTGTATGTGTGTCCTGCCCCGGAGAGACAGCTCGCCCATGAGGTCAAGATGTGTGGTCACGTGACCTCTTCACTCACTTTCCGTTGTTTCCGCATTGATACATATTTCAAGTCTCCTTTTTTCCTTCATTCTCAATTCAATCGTGTGTGGACAAAAAACAACAAACCCCTCCCCTACCCCCCTGCTCCAAACACTTAAGACACGAAACCCTACTTTGCCACTGGAATGTCGAAGAAGCTTTCGGTTACTGATGAAATTAATGAAGATGTCGGAGAGAACTCTTAGTCGAGTGACGAACTATCTCCGTGCTGCGAAAGAGACAAATTCCAGTATCTATTACCGTTGAAACTGTGGTGTGGGCGCTGTCATAGATTTACTCAAGCATGCTCTCAAAACATTTTCACAAGCGTTTCTGAAATTTTCTACTCAGCTAGTCTGATGAGCCTAGGTAGAAGCTTAAACCTTCCTATACTGTATAGATGAGCAATACTCTCTAGTCTGTTCTTACTAAGTCTGTTCTCTGTGGTATAACCCACAAATGAATTATTCCTGTTATTTACGAGTGTTCTAGAACTTGTGTCAGGTTACATATTAGTCATTCTCATCTTCCGAGAAGTCTAATATCAATTGAAAAATTATTCGCTATCAATATTCATTAACGTATAGATAACAATACTTGAGAGAAAAACTCCCCTGGAATTTTTAGTGAAATTGTATCAACTACAAGTAGAATAAATTCTAGAAAACACTTTTTGAAATTGTCAAACTCCACTTTAATAAACACAATGTTTACAGGACCATGTTATACTTAACACTGCTTAGTCAAGAGAAGACAAGATGAGATTAGTCACGTTCAGTCACAGTAATTATTCACATAGTTGCTTATGAAGCAGCACACACTGATGCAATGACTAATTGGTGTGTGTTGCTTCATAAGCAACTATGTGAAGTTCTGTGACTAAACGTGACTAATCTCGTCTTGTCTTGTCTTGACTAACCGGTGTACGCCTAGCCTAAGTGTACTGAACTTAACTATGTTAAGTATAACATGAAACCATGGTCCTATAAACATTGTGTTTATTGTCAAACATTAAAGTTTTACAATTTCAAAAAGTGTTATCTGATATGAAAAGATTCCACATCATCAATATTTGTCTTTAAAATTTTATTAAGAATAATTCCTACTTTAATAAATTGTACAATTGTAGAATAAATTCCTCACCCCAACATTGTTTCTCAATAGAGTTCCAAAGTAGCCTGAGATGATCAAATTCTATCGCATCCAAAAGCATGAACCAACTTCTAAATGTCACCAATAGACATCGTGACAGCTACTGGGTCAAACATTGTTTACATTTATACAGAAATTCATCGAACCAGCCTGCTGTAGAACTTATTTATTTATTTCCTTGTTGAAAAGAGACAGACATTGAACAATAGCCAACTTCTGGCAACAGTTTTAAAAGTTCTACTGTTAGAGAGAACTGGAACGATGAAGTGGAAAACGGGTGGAGGGAAAAGGCTGAAAGTAGGGGAATGGATGAGATGGAGAAGGAGGAAAATGAGAGAGAGGATGAGTTGGTGAAGGATATAAGAAAAGAGGACGAGTTATGGGAGAATGAGGAGTAAAAGGAACTGCTGTTGTTTTACACGAACTTTGGGAGGACAACTTTTGTTCCAACATCGCATGATACAGTCACCAGTGGTTGACATCAAACACCAGGCTTCGAAACCTGAAACAGCATTCGCGCATGCCTATGACCTACAAAATATTCAAATTTGATGAAGAGTTTCATCCCTTTGCATCATTCTGCACTCATAATTGCCTCGTCTGTCAGTGTTCCTCTTCTAATCTGTTAGGAGATCCTAAAAGTTATATTTCAGTATAACCACAGACTAGGCATAGCTAATACAAGGTATAACTGTATACAAATATCCCTAGTTTGTGATATAACCCTTGTTTGTATTTAATAATTAGTCTTAAGTCCAGGGGTCACATCATTAGCTGTGATTGGTATGGATAGTTTGTTCTATAGTTCTGGTATAAATAAACCAAATAATGGTTCTGGATTATGGAATAGATAGTTGATAATGAATGAGTAGATGATGAATAAATTATAAATGGATCAGTGGCGTAGCCAGGGGGGGTTTAATTTCCGAAATTGTCAAAATTTAATTTTAATAGTAAATGATTGTTTCTCCTAATAGAATAATGTTCGGATTTCAGCTATCGCAAGACCTTAAAAGTAGTCTAAATCAGTGTTATGTACCTGTCATGTCTAAATGGATGATGAATAATGGAATAATTATATTAGCTCTGGTTCTAGTTTATTTTCAGTACTTGAAACTTCCTCTTTCTATTGTTGCTTGTGAAACTCTTAGCATAGACGACTCTATGCAAAGAAATGGTGAGTCTATGCTTTTAGTATAGGAAATCCTGAACCTCGAACCTCATTGACCTTTTTTCAGTACAGTATTTACAGAGTTTTTTTATACAATCATCAGTCTTGAGTACAGCGGTTCAGATGTATCATCATTGTCTGCGATTGTTCTAGATTGTTTCTTTCATAGTTCTAGTTGATTGATTGCAAGTAACAAAATAACAATGACCGCTACTTCCCACAGCATGTTTCAAGGTGCGCTACTAACTATCTGCGATCGTATTGTCTGTTAATTTGGTGAAAACACAGTTACTTTTCAGAGTGAGAAAAAGAAGAATTGATTGAAAAGCATTGGTTGAAAATTTTTTGTGATTTGAATATTATCTATGTTTGAGAGTTCATGGCTTCTGTGAAAATTCATAAATTTTCGTCAATTATATCAATTGAAAAATTAATTTTCATCTCAATATTTTGACGTAATCCAACACTCAGCTACCAGATTCAACCTTTATTACGTTATAATTATCCTGATGAAATGAATGAATTGTCATGAACAATACAGTATTATATTATTTTTCTACCTTCATTGTTGCAAAAAGTGAAATTCTCTACAGTAAGTTTTTGATCGGAATTACGATTCTCTGTTCCAACAGAAAGTGTCAGATGGGCTGCAATCAGCAGGTTTTTAATGATTTCGAAAATTTATCCCAGTCAGCAGAGAGTGACTGACCAGGTCAGCAAGTCCTGTTCACGTCGGACACGCAGGGCGTGAATCATTGAATAATTTTCCTGATGACAGATGCCACCCTGTTCATTAGGGGATGCTGCTGATGGAACTCTTTAATTATAGCTCGTATAGCGTACATAACAGAGCGATTAGCTGCGCAGATAATTGCTTCTTGATTCAAATGAACATGCGATAATTATAAATGTTGCATGTACACTTGATTTGTCATTCCACTGATTGCTTGTGATATTGTTGTAATTAATTTGAGAAGACTTGTTCAAAATTCAGTATCGTTGTTACGTTCTGTATGTAATGATCTTGAACTGCTTTAATTGGTAGATAAGAGAATTCCGATCACATTAGGCATCAAATATGCGAAATGAGTAGAAACTTACCTGAAAAACAAACGATTTCTACATGGAATATGTCTGACATAAATGATAGAAGATAAACTCCTTTTTTTGTGTGAGTAATAATGTTCCATGCAATATTCCCCGCAAGATTGATCACAATCATGCAATATTTTTAACAAATATGAATTGATAAGGAATAAGGAATATTAGTGAATTGGTCGGAATGTAAATGAGTTGAATGCAAAAATAATTCAAGAGTGGGGTTTTATGTAATACCTCTATCATCTAGTGTGGTTCGAGACTCCACCCCTACATTAATTCGTATGAAATATCATTCTATTATTTTATCTTAACAGTATGACCAGTCTTCAATTATCCACATTCATTATTACCAAATTCATTATCCAAAATAATAGATTACATATATTATTACACATGAGTAATGTTCAGTAATGTTCTTGGAGTTTTGTTAGTTGTCCTCCATCCTAGATCTCTGAATGCTGTGTTTTGAACAAATGAAGTTTTCTTATCAAATACCTGAATTTAAGAGATGACATTTGATTCTAGCATATTTGAAACTCATGTAGGGTAGCAGCATTAAATTAAAAACTGATAATATTTTATATTTAGCGTCTCCAATAATTGCCAGATGAATTATGACGATGATGATGAACGGATAAAGAGATAAATTTATTTTTCATCATTAGAAAAACATACTTTGAAAACATACAGAAAAACAAAAAATATTTTCTTCTCTAATGAAATACTAACTGTAGAGCCTTCTAATAATGTGGAAAACGATAGCAACTTACCAGAAGCTATCATAACTATTGGAAATAGCAACAATCTAATTAAACCAAGTTATTGAACGGCAGCCATTATAGGGAACCTGCTTCGAAACTTGGATGGATTTGTCTCGAGTGATTACCTGATGTTTAATGACTTGTACTTCATCAAATTGCTGGAGTTAACATGTAACATGAACATGAGGCAGATTCACCGGCGAACTTTGTTGTTTCGACCGACCTCTGTCGGGAAATTACTTCCTCAATTGAACACCGATACGACTAAAACGGTGCTGTCTTGAAAATAAACCTGGTATTTCTTCCGAAACAATTTTAAATGAGCTGAACTTTCCATGAGTGGGTGTTTGCTGTCTCATCAGTTACTAAGAAGTCTGCTGTAATAATCGTATGATAGCCCTTTAAGTGAATCATAGATCATAATATTTACAAACAACAACAAAATATTCAAATAAACACTCCAAGAAATCATAAAATTGAATTATATTTACCTGATCCCTCAAATTAAATCTACAAAAATGAAGATTCACTATTTAAAAAATACACAAATCAGAGGTCAAGTATTTTATTCTGAAATCTTTCCTCTATATTTCCTCTGTAAGTTATTTACGAATTATATTCCCCCGCTTCCACAAGAAAATACGAGTAGAATGAACATTGAGTTGCCGTGAAATCACCAAATTTGGTAGAGATATTCGGCCTACATCTAGCCTAGAATCCAGAACAGAACAGATAATCTGTTCTGTTAAAAAAAAAGGTGTAACATCTTTTTATCTACACCATTGATCTTTTCACATAGTCATGGGGATCTCACCAAAAACCTGCGTTCTTATCAGCCTAATCAGCCTAATTTTCTGTTTCGTGGAACAACATGATCTATCTGGATCGTTAATCTTTTCACATAGTCATGAACCTGAAAGAGGGCCTGACAGATTCGAATCAGAAAAGAGAAGAAGAAGAAGAAGAGAGAGAAGAAGAAGAAGAAGAAGAAGAAGAAGAAGGAAGAAGAAGAAAGAAGAAGAAGAAGAAGAAGAAGAAGGAAGAGGAGGGAAGAAGAAGGAAGAAGAAGAAGAAGAAGAAGAAGAAGAAGAAGAAGAAGAAGAAGAAGAAGAAGAAGAAGAAGTAGGAGAATAAGGAAGAGTAGAAGAAGAAGGATGAGGAAGAAGAGGAAGAGGAGGTGAAGAAGAAGAAGGAGGAGGAAGAGGTGGAGGAGGAGAAGGAAGAGAAAGAAGAATAAGGAAGAGTAGAAGGAAAAGAAGGATAAGAAAGAAGAGGAAGAGGAGGTGAAGAAGAAGAAGAAGAAGAAGAAGAAGAAGAAGAAGAAGAAGAAGAAGAAGAAGAAGAATAAGAAGAGTAGAAGGGAAAAGAAGAATAAGGAAGAAGAGGAAGAAGGTGAAGAAGAAGAAGGAAGAGGAAGAGGTGGAGGAGGAGTAAGAAAAAGATGAGGAGGAAGAAGAAGAAGAAGAAGGAAGAAGAAGAAGAAGAAGAGGAAGAAGAAGAAGAAGAAGAAGAAGAAGAAGAAGAAGAGAAGAATAAGGAAGAGTAGAAGGAAAAAAGGATAAGGAAGAAGAGGAAGAGGAGGTAAGAAGAAGAAGGAGGAGGAAGAGGTGGAGGAGGAGAAGAAGGAAGAGAAGAAGAAGAAGAAGGAAGAAGAAGAGAAGAAGAAGAAGAAGAAGAAGAAGAAGAAGAAGAAGAAGAGAAGAAGAAGAAGAAGAAGAAGAAGAAGAAGAAGAAGAAGAAGAAGAAGAAGAAGAAGAAGAAGAAGAAGGAAGAAGAAGAAGAGGAGGTGAAGAAGAAGGAGAAGAAGAAGAAGAAGAAGAAGAGAGAAGGAAGGAGGAGAATAAGAAGAAGAAGAAGAGAAAAAGAAGATGAAGAAGAAGAAGCAGATGAAAAAGAATAAAGAAGAAGAAACGGATAGTGAGAGATAAATGTCTTGCGGATAACGGAATTATCTCTGTGTGGGGGTAAGAAGTGGTTAATGGTCCAGGTCTATTTATTCTAGAGCTGAGTGACCGACTCGTTCCGTTGCTGTAAGAAAAAGTAGAAAATCCGTTGCCTAGGACAACCTGCACTGACTGGCAGTGCAGAAATTAATAGGCTAGCTCATCGGTGTGTGTCGGATCAGCTAGGTGATTGAAAAACGTGCCGTGCCGCAAAGACAATGCTAGCATAATTTCGCTGACTCATCAACATCATTCGCCGCCCAATCGCGTCGCTATCATTCTGTTTGCCAACCGATTGCTCCCGTTTTTTGTCAACATTTTCCGTTCTTCGCAACTGCACTCTTCCAATGTCATCAGGCCGTGGCGCAAGCACCGTTGTTGCTAGCTAGTAGTTCCAGCTCTGATACTGTTAAAACGTTCGATTCTATAAAAAGTTTCATTTGCAGATTTTCACTGAATCGGTTTTTGAGATGAGAAATAAAACATATTGATCTCAATCACTTTTTTATGAAACTGATAAATAATAATGAATAATAGTAATTCGTTTATTTTACTGCGCATATACTCGAACATATTGCACAAATACAAACTTAAAAAAAGTACAAGATAATGTTCATTGTTCAAGCATAAGTAGTTTTAAATACAGAGACTGTATGGCCACACAGTGGGGCCATTTAATGTCACAATTTTGATTAGTTAGCTCAGACACATCCACCATTCTTTTGCCAATTCTCATGAGATTTGCATTGAAATTATACGCAAATAAAAAAATTGAAATGTTGAGTGATTCACTTAGTATTAAACGATAACATAGTAATGTAACAAATCTTGCTGATTTTAATCACATACTTCTAGAACTACTGGAATCAAAACTCAGATCCCTCAAAATTAAAACTATATTATGAACTTATATTATACAAACTAGACTAATCTAATTGTAATCAAAACTGCAATCAATCTCTATCTGGAAAGTTTGGAGATGTTCGCTCATCTGACTAACATAATAAATAAAGTTTTCATGTATCCGAGAGCAGTTGAATTCTTGAAAACTGACGGCTGATGTACAAAATACAATTAAATTTAACCGGTGTAGAAGTACGTCATCCGACGGAGCTCAATAGGGAAAACATTTGTCTTATTGGTTCAGGTCTCTAGGCTAATGTGAACTTTAATCTTCGATTACTTATAAGAATTATTATTGAAAACTTCTTTAGTTGTCCTTTCAGCTACGAGTGATCGATTAATAACCTAAGTGTCATAATTCGAATAGGTATGACCGAAATATTAATTAATATGTGATTAATTGCTCCAAATTGAACACTACACATTTTATTCAATGTGTGGTCTCAATCAGTTGGGTTGAATTGTCCGATTACAGAAATGGTTCAAAACGGCTTCCTTTGCTGATAGTAATCTCTAGCTATAATCCCTGAGCATAAATTTACAAACCAGTGAATAGTGGTCAGATGATTGGCTGTAATTGTTAACAGATTAGTAGGGATCTTCCGCACATTTTCAGTATTGGTTCCAAGTTCTTCATACTTGAATAACTTTCAATTAATTACATAAAAAAAGTACGATTAAATCTATACATCAATAAATAAATGGTTATTCATAAACACTATTCCAATATTCCAAAATCAATATTGATTTATAAATCAAATGTGAATGTTCATCAAATGTAATAAAATCTCACACAATTTGTGGAAAGGAGCAGCTTGTCTCTTGTATCTATTCTCTTTTTGATTTTTTATTAAAATCCTCTAGAATATTGAATATTATAAATATTTTTAAAAAAAATTATAGTGAATTTCTGCCCAACTGCTCTTGTTTATCGATTACAGGTCCCACTAATCTAATTTTTTCTTTATTCTAGAGTAGAGGATACGAACCAAAAACTCCCTTTGAGAAATCATTCTTTTTCTTACTCTCCGTCGCTTGTATACAACAAAATGAATCATTACCTTCCCTCTAGACCATTCTCATGACATATCAAAGAAGTTGAAGTACCTAGCTATGACGACAATGGTATTGTGTCGTTATGTGTATTGTGATGTTGCGGGTAATAACGATGTATATGTGAAGTAATAGTATAATAGAGAAATTAGGGAGGGGGAAAAGAAAGATACACCCTCCGGTTTCATTTTTGTGTGTTTCATTTCTTCCGTTTTTAACAATGACCGTCTGATAAGAGTAAAAACAGTTGTTTTAGGGGTAGATTCCTTGGTCGTGCTACATGACGTTGGGGGTTGAAACAACATCAACAACGGGATTTGAAAAACTGTGGTTTTATTTCTAATCTCACTTTTCCCGAAAAAATGTTACGAACTCTCATCAGTTACGATGAAGGGTTGCCTTCTTTAAAAGGTTGCTCGTACATAGCTCGAAGTGTGTTTACCTAACATTTTGGTTCCCTTGTTTCAGTTTCGGATTTCCGTTCCCCAGTTCCAGATTCTAGTGTTGGAATGATTCTTGTCACGTTTCTAGTTTTCAAATCTTGCTTATTTGGCTAATAAAATCTCCAAATGAAACCTAGTTTATGCCTTTGCTCATAAATCAGGATGTCAGCCTAAATTATTAGTTCTCGAGTTTCCCCGTTTCAGTTCTAGTTTCTAGTTTGATTCTAGTTTCTAGTTTGATTCTAGTTTCTAGTTATAGTTTGATTCTAGTTTAGTATCAGGTTCCAACTTTTGTTCATCTGACTTACGAACCTCTGGGACTGAGTAGGCTACTATAACATCACAAAGGACGATGCGTTTCCATTATGAATATCGAAGGAGTTTCACCACTGCTTATCGATCATGAATTATTCAACTGGCCGGAGTCATTGTGTCTTCTCTAGTTTCAGTATCCATTGCTAAACTTCGATATTCGAGCAAAATCGATAATGGCGATGGCGTATTCCCAATTGCAAACTTCCGATCCGAGTTTAATTGGGACATCACTATGGGGCGGCAGTTTGGTTTTAATAGAAGGATATTGAACTACAATGTTTTGGGCATGATTTCTGACGATAACGGAGATTGCAATATCTTACAATAGTTATAATTTTACTGTAGCTAATTTTTCAACTGCGTACTGCGATTAACATTTTTATTTTAAAAAACATCTCTTCCATTTCCCTTCTATCCAATATTTAAAAAAAATAAATTATGAAATAACTACGACCAAGATTGTTTCTGCAGTCTTTATAACAGTCTGCAATCTTATAACACGATAATACAACCTATTTCAACTCAATGTATGAGTTTATTTGAAATAGACTAAATTCACTGATGAATGATAGTGTATGAGTAGTTTAGAATGATAATTTAACTCATCTTAACATTTTAACTGGTGGTAAGTGCTAGCAGTTTCGGCTCTAGATATAGAGCCATAATCCATACAGTGTAGTAAATCCATATCTAGTATTTCATGATAATAAATATAATGTAATCATAATAATATGGAAAATGTGACTCGTCTCATGTCTCGCCATAATAAAATAAAAGTTCACATTCTACTCCAAAGTTCATTTTAGTGTTTTCAACAGACGTAAAAAGGGTGAATATCCTATCTGTATCAGGAATTACTTTTTATTTATTTTGTTTTGTTCGATGATTGAATTGATTAATTTTATTGTTTGTATCATGTTGTAAATTGTAATAGTTTGTCTTATCCATCTAATTCCATGCAGTGTGATACGTTTATTCAATATGTATAAGGTAATATGATAGGAGTAGAGATGCGGTATGATCTCAGTGTCTGATATCATCTAATCCCTTCTAATTAAGTTCTTTGTCACATAGATGCATTATAATTATGATCAAAGCTAGGAGATGGATGTATGTGAATCTAATTAGCTTGGTAATCTCTGAGTTGGAAATTTCATCATCGTTCAATATTATACTGCATTTGGTACATATTCTACAGAACGCGATTCTGGGTCGTAGATGCGTACGAATTACCCTATAGAAAGGTCGGTCAAAACCGCCATTTCCATAATAGCGTTCGCATAACGTTCATATTTCAGGTTTTATTATCAAATATAACCTTTATTTAATAGTAGACTGTCACATGTAGTAGGAATCTGAGTAAGATCATCTGTCCCATACGAGTTTTATATCTCGTATCGCTGCGACTTGCAATAAAACCCCCGCAGACTCAAGAGCAAGGCAGGCACCCAACCCGTCAGTGTCATTATTTCTTTGCGCTTGGAAAAGCGTACTTGGGAAGGGATCCTTCCTTTATCACATAGATACGGACATTTCTTGAAGAAATTCCGAAACGAAATTGATTTCCAATGACGTATCACGTAGAGATTCTTGGTTGTGAACAAATTAGAGAGCTAATGATACATGTAATAAAACAGTGGGAGATTGTTGGAGTGTTAATGATAGACAGAGAAATTTCATATTGACTGGATTGCGATAACAAAAAGTGATAGATTGTTGGAATATTGATGCTGATGGAATATGTTATGAGTGTTGTGGTTGGATACAATTTGAAAGAGTGGATTTCAGTAACTGAGAGCTCTATAAAAATAGAAACTATTGATAGAGAGAATTCAATATTGATGAGATTCAAATTACGAATATTCTAATTAACTAAACTAAACTAACACAGAACGGAAAGTGCACTGAAACTAAACGAGAACTGAACGGAAACTAACGGAAATTGAATGAAAACTAAACTGTAAGTGAATAGAAACTGAATTGATAATTATTGGAATCTTATCGGAAACTGAAAGAAAAATGAATGAAAACTGAATAATAAATGAAAATGATATGAAAGAAAGTGAACGCAAACTGAAAGTTATCTGATTTATAACTGAATTGGAACTTTAAGGAAACTGAACAGAAACGGAAGTAAAACTGAACTAAAACGGGATGAGAACTGAACGGGAATGCAACTATAATCCTATGCAACCTGTATTCGCATCGTATATATGGGAAATGTTTCTCCTCACCGTGTGTAATTCCCTAAGTTACTATTTCGATTCTAGATGATTGTATTCCAATCTAGATTGGACTGTCAGTATTTCTACAAAATTCATTTCAGGCTGATGAATTGAGAAAAGAGTTCAATATGTTCTTCGGAAGTTATTGCTGAATCCATTCGCGTACTATAGAAAAATACATATATGGAATTCATCCAGTTTTCGCCAAAAGGTTCAGTGATTCATTTGATGAATGAATGAGTGAGAGGAATTCGCGGAGGAGATTAAGTGAATGTGGAATTATCAGATCAACATCCAATTTTTGCTCGGCGAAGGCCGGGACCAGACCCGAGCATATTAGCCAGTCGTCTGGAAAACTGTATTTCTGCGTGAAATGGAGGGTAGGAGTGAGAGAGAGAAGGGTGGGAGAGTAAGTAAACGAGAAACAAATATGGAACGTGAGAGAGAGATGAAATACAGACTGCCGGTTACAAATGAATTCGAGATAGATTAGTTTAGTGTCCGGGCCGCCTGGCGTATTCTCGCTTGGAGTAAGCAGCTTACCAACCTCTTGGCAGCTACCGTAATAAACACACCTGGTGTAACCTGCCTCATTCCACAGCAGAGCTCCAAGCCCTTCAGACGTATTTGCTCTCCACAAGTGCCGCCTCACACACGCACATGCACGCACGCACCACACACTCTTCTATATCCATACAAATATCGTGTTCCACCATATAATAGGCTGGAGTGTAGTGCAGTAGTATAATGGTGCCCTGTATGGTGGGTACCACACACAAACAAGGTACTCGATCCATTTCCACCAACCCCCAAATATTAGTTACCCCCCCTTCCCCCTCTTCCTCCCTCACAGCATCTAATGAACCGTTGCGCCGCTTCCATTGACCTTACCTGGATTAATATAATTAATGCTCAACACACCGTGCGGCAAGCATCTTGGAACGCATAGATTTGAACAACTCCACTTGTGTACAGGATTTGGAGAGCTCGACTGAAATTGAATCTAGTCTTACATGCATTTCTCCATTTATTAGCTGAAATGAGGCAAACATGAAATGGGTATTCAAAATATGTGTTTCAATTAGTGAGCATACACGCTGTAACTAGATCTTCCCTTTATTCTTCAAATTCCTTGTGAGGTAGGTTTTCTAGAAGTAGTTTATTTGTTACCTTCAGCTTTATTGTTCAAGATAATTCTTGTGGTTACATTGGTATTAATTTATGCTTTGTGAAGAAATTTTCAAATCAAGTTTACTGCATAACTTGACTAATAGGTACTTCTAGACCATCGGTATATGTGAGATTACTACGTCATGAAACTGATAGATTATTGTCTATCCTTGACTCGGTTTTCATTGTTCTTGAGATATCCAGGAGCGACTTCTCCGGTACTGTAATTCCATCTCAATAACAAATAACTAGTGTTTGGAGAAATACAGTGTTTGAACTGGTGTATTCATTCTACACATTCTTATAGGAATCGTATGGGAATTGGCAAGACTATGTTGGATTTGCCGGAGCTAACGAATCAAAAGTATGACATGTAATGTCCACACTGTGACTATACACCCTCTGTACTTTTCGTTATATTGTTTAAAATAGTACTCTCCAAATTCAACTATCTTTTAGAACTCGTGGCTGCAGCACAAGGTTCCTTATTCCTGTCATGCAACAAAAACATTCATATTTAATTCTTATTCAATATTATTTTCAATAACATTTTGAATTGATACACACTACCAACATAAGAATAAACCATCTGAATAGTATTCCTTGGCTCCTTGGCATCTCCACAGTAAGCAATAGTGTCATTTACTTATTAATGTCATGTAATAAGTGGAATTCATTTAAGCTAGTACGAGTAGAATCCAGTTCTTTTTCCAAGTTCATCATCAGTGGAAGTCGACAGTGAAAAATCAATTCTGATGTTAATGTCAAGTCGAACGAGGAGAACAATGCCACACTGCCTGAGGCAGATAATTTATCGGTAGAATGAACTGGCAATGGACGTCGCTAGTTTTTTCTTTTTTTTCTGTCGAGAGAAAATGTCGGTGTTCGTTGGTCTATAGCCGGCCGGCAATGAGCAGCTTGCAGAATAAATTCTGGACCGTACAGATCAATTAACGAGCCAGGTCGGAATCGCCCCTGGGACAGCAAGAGCAGAGCGCAGCCGACTCCTAACCAAGGAGCAGAACAAACATGCTCATCTCAGCGACTGATTCTCCGCACTTTCCGTGATCTCATTCCCTCTCACTCTCTTCACTTCCTTCCGTCTCACTGCTCACTGCTATCACTCACTTCAAAAACATATGCCATGTTTGGACAAGTCATCCAATGATGATGAACTCCTCAGGCGAACTGCGATAATGTTATTTCAATTGCACTTCATATGCACTGGCCGGGAAAATCATGTTTGACAGGAAATCAAATTGCAAACTTTCCTTATTAACGTGAGGTCCAAGTTACAACACATTTTTATAAAGGTAGAGCACAGTCTAGGTGTAATGTCCCACTTATCGCTCTTTTTTTCTGAGGTAGAAGTATCTATCAAATTACTAATTATTCCATGATTTCCTTATCAAATTATCACTTGTAATTGAATAATACTGATTAAAGTAATGTATAAATTATAATTATTATACATATAATTGATTTTATTTCATGCAATAATTTGAATTTGTACTCTGGGGACGAGATTGAATACTAGAAGAAAGCTAATCACATTTTTAGTGAATATAGTGAATAGAAGAATCCTATTTCCGTTTTATACTTATATGAAAAATAACTGATTTAGAAGAAGTAGATTGATTATCAATTCACTTGATCAAATAAAGTGGCGATGGAGATAGGATAGATTGCAATATCTGAACTCAATTCTCCCTCTCTATGATTATTATTAAGAGGTAAATCATAATCAGTTTTAATTCACTCTATAGAATAGATAGGTACATTGCTAATATTCACTATAAAAATTGAGGAATATTGATTTCCTTTTATATCCTTACATGTGGAAATAAATGATGGAAATGTAATTTGATTCTGTAGAGTGAACATAGCAAATTAAAATGGAGACTATTTCTCGTTATTACACTACGCTTAATAACTTTAATGTTATGATGGACATTCACCAATCAATGGAACATTCACCTCTTACGCAGTTCATTAGTGACGAAATACTTTCAATCATCATAGCAATGAAACTGAATTTATTGACTGGAATAAACTTCAGCAATCGAGAAACCGTTTGAAAATTATTTTCTCTGCAAGTTCAATTCCAGTTATTAAACTAGGAAGAGTAAACCTCATGTATGGTTTTTATGCTGGCTAACTGATGTTGGTTCAACGAATGGATTGTTAGCAGAACAGTTTCAATGCTGGCGATTTCAAGCAATCGACGATGTTGCTAGAGAAATTTTTATAAATTCCTATATAGAAATTGGTGTAGATGGTGATAGAGAATTTTAAAAACTCAGATATAGTAATGGATATAGAAATTGATAGAGACTTTTCAGAGAAATAGAGTTTTGTTCACAATACCTATTGAGAATATTGATATGGATTTTTGAAAGTAACTTTCGTGTTCAGTTTAGCGAGCTAACCGCCCGTCATTCAGTTGTGAATGCCAGCCATATCGACTACAGAACAGGCTATGGAATCAATTTCCAATTAGTGCACATAGGATATTGTAGCTTACGCTGGGGCAAATTGAGCCCTTTGACAAATTAAAATACAGATGACTGGATAAAACGAACAGAACTAAATCTTGTGTCGCTAACGGACC
The DNA here is from genome assembly GCA_017141395.1 of Laodelphax striatellus. Classification (NCBI taxonomy): domain Eukaryota; kingdom Metazoa; phylum Arthropoda; class Insecta; order Hemiptera; family Delphacidae; genus Laodelphax; species Laodelphax striatellus. Next base: position 50,670,652 of record CM029531.1, read on the forward strand.
AATTCGAGTGCGGTCTCACTGAAACCGAGTACAGCCTATATTCTACCAGTTGGTATGGGTGGTTCGGCTTAAAACGGCCACCAATATCGAATATGAATTTTGCAGCCCAGTTATCCTATCGATTGAAAGCGTTCTTATCGCACAATCGTACACGTTTGAAACAATAATAAAGAGGAAAAATATATTAATCGTACAAAAATGAAAAGCTGCGAAAAAGTGTTTTGTATTCATATATCGGTATCGAGTGTAACAAAGATGACTACATGTGTAAAAAAGAAAGTTTAATTCAACCTTTTAAGTTTTAGTTACAGTTACCTTCAGTATGATGGATGAGGAGCTTCGAGACTATGTACTTCTTATTGTTTTTTTTTCTTTTTAATCTACGAGGGAGCGTACTAAGGATTAAAGTAAGAATATTAGTATCACAAATAAGAAGTTTTTGAATATCTTTCAATATGAATAATTATTGAAAGAGAAAATATCATGCACCTTGTTTATTTCTTGAAAGAATTTCACCTCGAATCGTTGAAACCTCGTGGGAAAGCTTGTGGAGAAATGCTGATCCGATAATAGATTTAAAAGGAAAAAAACCGTAGAGAACTTCCAGTATGCCTTATGGATGTTAAGGGCTACCAAAATATATGTTGGGCTACAAGGAGAAAAAATAATATCAAGCTTTATTATTTCAATATTGGCTCAAACCATGAATAATTTTCTGATCACTGAAGCATGGAAAATGTGAGCAGGTATCAATCATATCAACTATTCAAGCAGGTGCTCCTTTTCAATTGACTTGAAAGCGTATCAAATTGCAGGATCAAAGCCTAGTCCGGATGTAAATTAGGGGATGTTGATTCAATAACAAGAACCTGGCCGTGTCCGTCGAATTTGACCAAAGCCTGTTAGGTGATGGGAAACATCACTCCCCGTGGACAATGGACAAATCAAATCCACTCACCACGCATCACTTGTAAGTGAATTTCATTGTTGACAAGAATGAATTTTCTCCAATTTTCAATAGTCAATGTTTGCGCCTTGGAATCGTTTGTGTGCTCATCGTGTTATCCACGGCTGTTTTGTAAGACTAATATGAAGACTATTGATTGTCGATAAGTGGAAGGTATTGGAGTATGAAGAAAATGATGCTGTTAAAAAAATCGCAGCATTGCCTGGGTAATTGAATCATGAATATTGCTCTCGAAACTTCTTATATTTATCTACTCAAGCGTAAACAACCTCATAGTTGACAAATATGAATAATTAATTAGTGTTGAAACAATAGTATTAATTATCCCTTTTATGTCCATTATCCCATCCATTCATTTATTCGAATGATTACATTTTATTAGTTACCCAAGGTTAGTAGAGAGCTCTATCTTGGTAGTTACCAACCCTAGAGTTGATTTTGCATAACATTGGCATTCGTTCAAAACATGTATTTGATTTTAACAAGTTGCCTCCTGAAGTCTTGAAGGTATCAAAGCTCTGGGCAAATAGACATTCTCAATAACCTCTGGATGTATTTTTTCTCAAATATGAGTCTTAAATTCCTAGATTCATAAAAATCAACTTTTCTTAGGATATAGAGTTGCGTTGACATTACTTTCAAAATGAGAAGTTTATAGTTTATAGTAATAATTTTCTTCAAGTTATATTCCTAATAAATGATTGATCAAATTCACCATGACTGGTTCCTATTCGAAGATTGAAAATGTAGTGCTCGAATCTCTACAACACGACATGTTGTTTCACAAAGCATTAGGAAAATATTCTTCTTTGTAAAAATGTTCATGTAATAGCAACTTTCATTACAAAATTTTCATCTTTTCTTCTCTACTCGTTAAACCAATGACACTTTCAAACTTTACTCAAGAAGGATAGAATTTCAACATCCTTGACTCCACTTCCACAAATGTCATAGTATTGTAGACGCCCAATCCGACAGACTAATTGGAACATATTGCAATTAATGCTCGCAATCCGCGCTAATTGAATCATCCAAGTTAGTATTCTTATCACCGGCAATCGATGCGTCTGCTGCTGACATTCTGCTGTTCTAATTGAATGTAACAGTTGTGTGATTCGATATTGAATATCAGGATTCGAATGGGATTTCCTGGGTGCGGAGTGAGCCGTCGTTTGGTAATAGGGTGCCCTAGCTATGCCATGCCATGCAACACCTGTGGAATTGCTTGGATTACCCAGCTCCGTTCAGCAATCTGATAAGTTGACTTTTTTCCCCCCCGGTGTGGGGGTTGTGGCACTGAACGCATACCTGGCTAGATATCTTTCGCACTACGTAGCTATTCGAGAAAGTATGTGAAAATCTATTTCATTCATAAAATATATATTTTTTTGCATAGATACTGTGGATTGGAAACATGCGAATAATCGCTCTTCCTTTTCATTCCCTACCTTATTTCATAATTTCTGTTTGATTTTCTTACGAATTTTCGTTAGCTTCTTCCATTCATTGGGGAAAAAGTATGTGAAATTCTAGGTTTTTTTAAAATCTGTTTCATTTTGCATAGATATCATGGATTGATAACATTCCTTGCTAATAACAACTCATCCTTTTCATTCCCTACCTATTTTCATAATGTTCTCTTTTAAATTCCTTGTGAATTCCTGTTAGCTTTTTCTTACATAGTTCTAAAATATTACGTTTTTTTTTCTATTTTCGATGTAGAAACTTATTCCTTTAGTACTCAAACTAAGTACAGTATCCATCTAGTTCGCGAACAAATTTCACATGCTGTCCAAAGCATTTTTGCAATAATTTTTTAACGACAAAGAAATATTTTGAATTTCATGTTGGCTTATAGTTAGTCGACTCCATTGTAATACTGAAATGAATGGGAAGACTAGATATTATCACAACCACTGAAACAACCTAAGTTACCAGTCTTGTTTGTTACCCCATTATCAATCTAGGGGAAAAGAATTATTGTAAATCAGCAAAGCACCAACTTGTTGACGTCAGTGGCCGTCATAGGGGGGTGGGGGGTTCGGTTAACTACAGTTTGGACAAACAATTAATTGCGTAAATAACAATGAATTTTAGAGTTAAAAAAGCTTAAAACGTGGGTTTACAGTGGTAAAAAATGCCCCCTGGTGTCGGACTGGTGTCCCTCCCTTACAACAATCGTAAGTCCGCCTCTGCATGTTTGTTATTTCCAGTCGCCGAGCGACCCGATTTCGGTATCCATGTCTGTGTAGTTCCTTTCACTGTAGGAATGCATACAAAAAATGAAATAGGTTTAATGCACTGCAGTTAATGAGAAAACTAAAAAAATATTTGTTTTTGCCCTCTCTCAACAATACTAGTGCAGACAACTGATGAGATTGGTTTGAAGGCACTGTACGCATATGAGAATGATTGTTAAATTAACAACTATATTTCAATATTCCTCAAGGGAATACAACACTATTGAATGGAAAATGCACGGTATCCGAGCATCAACCTCTACTGTAATAGTTTTTCGCTAGTGATGAATTATTCGCCTTGAAATTCCAAAATGATGAACTCAGCGATTTTCAATTTTTAAGCTTCGACTCCAACTCATACTGTAAATGGGTTTTGGCTTTGTAGGGATGGCTGGCGCACGCACCCATACAACAGTGCGCGAGCATTCTGTACTTTGTATTATGAATATTTACTCCGTGGAAAAACGCTGGAACGCCGGCGCAACCCGACAAAAAGGCTTTTCGACTTTTTTAGCCAGCTCTAGGCTACACAGAAGGAAACCGCAACGTCCGCAGTTTTCCTGCAAATGCCTTTTCAAATTGCCATATCGTCAATTAAGGTTGGAATATGCTTTGAAGTATTCTTTTGTTTCACATGTGTAGCTCGCTCTCTGTTCACCAGTGAAATCCTCTGCTCTCCTGGTCGGCTCATTAAATTCTCTATTCTATAATATACAGTATACATTTTCACAAACGAATGCCTCGTTTTTTGACGTACCTGATTTCATCTTCAAAGAATGGGCAACATGTGTATGGGCTTCACGTGTACATTACATGAGGAAAATCTTCGCGTATACATTACATGAGGAAAATCAAGCTTGTTCAAGGATTGTAATTAATTAGCAGCTCTTCTTCAAATTATATTGATAAAAACGTGTTACGTTTGTATGGATTCTTCCACGCATTTCACAATAATTTTCCTCATTGTGTATTTAAAAGTTTTTATTGTTTTCACATACCATTATCATTTCTAGATAAATCATGTTCCTCGTTACAATATTTCCCTTATTCATTTTTTGTATTTGACAAAAGTCAACTGGTATTCAGTGTAGAACTAACATTCATGATATACTCAGCTCTCCAAACTATCTAAACATACTAAACATATTCTTCTCTGTTAGGTGTTAGCATAGACTAACCAAATATGTATGGTGTTACTGTACAACAAGTATTTGTTTTCGGTATGTTGCTATATTGTATTGGTCAGAGTACTTCTCTGTATTCTCCACATAAAACATTGCTCCTATAAATCTGCCACCTTACATCACGAAATATGTATTTTAGTAGTTCTCTTGATACTTCAATCCTTCTCCTCAGTACTTGAAAAACAGTGTTTCGCTGCTTATGCTTGAAACGTCAGTATGCGTTGTTTGTTCTTGCTCTCCATACTCAAAAACTACCCCAAACTCTTACAATACTGCTCTTGCGAAATAATAGTATACTACTACTGCGGAGTGTTGAATATGGATTGGGCGCATCCGAAAGCGCTCAAATCAAGTAAGTGATAAGTATTGATTGCTTATAAAGGCTAGACTGGTAATGTATGAAAAACAAGTTCAGTGATTCATTAGAATGCAGTTCGTTATGAAAAACAAAATTGAAGAGAAATAATAGTACAATTACTATTCTTCTTTTCTATTCTACTCGTTCTTCACTGCTTATAAGCGTCACTGTAGTCTTGCTCTCGGTACTTTCCTTTTACAGAAACTTAGTAAGTAGAAGTATTGAAGTATAATCATTCATAGAAACGCTTTCAATACTACTCCCAAAGTTTTAACAATACTTCTACTGTGAAATAATAGTATTCCACTACTTATAAACAACAGTGTAGTCGAGCCTTTTGTCTTTTAATGGAGTTGAACATCTGGCGCACGACTACACTACCGGCTCGGTGCGTCATGTGCGTCAAAATTAGGCAGCAACAGCAGCAGCCTGCAACCTGCGGCTTGGGCAGAGTTCAAAGGTTAACCGATTTAACTTTTCTCTCTCGCTCTCTCTCTCTCTCTCTCTCTCTCTCACGCCCCCACAATTGCCAAGCTCCCGCCACCGGCACGGCCTAACGTGATTATTCATTTTTCGGTATAATTCACTAGCCGTTTGTTTTCGAACGAATCTTTCATAGAAACGCTGCCAAATTACCGTCGTAAATCTATCGTATATCTTCCGTTAAGCACCGCACAATGTGCATCTGCCTGCAACCGACTGGCCGAACAATTGAAACGGTAGTATCGCTTGAAATATTACAGCTAACCTCAAGTTCTTATCAATTAACCATTAGGACCATTTTGATTGAGAGGTTCTGAAGATATAACTGTAGAAACTTCCGGGTTGACTCCATTAGTTCGACATATTTATTCGATATGGCGGTTGAAATATCTGTTGAAAAAAATTTGAGAATTGAACAATCTGTATGTGTGATTTACAGTTGAAAACAATTGCTCATACAAAAGTTTCAGTTATTTGTAATTAAGAACCATAGAAAATTGAGAGCGGTTGCTAAGTAATCATGTGGTTGAGTAACAAACATTCAAGACTGCTCTTGGATGGGTGACCGACACAGAAAATTGTGCAATTAGGCGAGGTGGAACCTACCCGTAAGGGTCTCCCCACCCTTAAAAAGCCATACGACAAAAGAAAATAGAAAATTGAACAATCTGTGTTATTGTGATTTACTATTGCGTTAAATTTATTTATTTATCGTATGGCCCTTAATATTGCAGGGCCTTCAATATTGCGTTAAATAACTGGGTGTTATTAATCAACATATAAGAGCATATTGGTGAATAACGTATTTTTTATCCCAATCAAAGAATCAATCCGATAAATGACACTGATCCACTGAAATCTAAGAATTCAACAAGAGTGATAGATTAGAAAAATTTACATCATATTTTATCTAACCTGATATGTGTCTGGTGAATTTTGAATTTGAAGTGTCTTATCTTGAAATGAGAGTGTACAATTCCACCATGGGTTACATAAAATTGAATTGGAATTGAATGAAAGGTCTAGAATTATCTTTTGACGTATTAATTCCTACCAATCTTTATTTTTGATCTGCTCACTGTTTCCAAAAGTGAAGAATTTCTGTTCAGCACCAATTACTTTTGTATTCCATTGCCAAAATGAAGACTGTAAAGACAATCTCCAATCTTTTTCGAGCTGTTTCGCTGAAAATCTGCTGAGTTTTCCACAGTTATGATGAACTAGGAAAAGTAAGAAGATCTGTTCACTGCACCTTTCGGCGAATTTTCTTAAGCCGAGTCCCCAGTCTGACAGTAGAGTAGGATCAAGCTGCAAAAAGATTCTTAACAGAGATTTAGCTGTGCCTTCGTAATGAGAACGAGCTCTCTCTCTCTCCCCCTCTCTTCTTTTCTCTTTCCCCCTCTTCCCCTCCCCCCACAGCTTTCCACCCTCCTGCTGATCCTTTTTCGTACGCACTGAGGCCTCAGGCAAGAAAGATGAAAATGCATTCTTCCAGCTCCACGACAGAACAGCTTATTTGATTGGATAACTTTGTTGTTTTTTCCGCAGATGTAAACAAATTAAAGACTGAACCGTTAACGCTTGAAAGGAAGGAAGCCTATAAAATATTTCTTCAAGGAAGCTCCTCCTTGTTCATAGAGCCTACGTTGTTCAAACATTTCCAAGAATATTGATGGAAGATTAATAATCTCTTTTTAATTTGATCCTTATATTGTATTAAATTAAAGTATTAGAAAAATATAATAATTTATTGAACGAATTTCCTAATTAATAATGCTATAATATACTCTGTCGACTTCCGCTACTGCGAATATTGACAACAGAATAATAGTTAGTCAGGAAATTCGATGAACGCTGCTGTACAAAAAACTTTTGCCCGGGCGGTAATCGAACCCAGCACCCCTTGATTGCCGGTAAATCTCACCACGTAAATGTGTAAATTTGCTCAATGAAGTCACTGGCTCCAGTATCTATTTACTTCCTTTCTATCTGTATGATTAGCAGAAATAAATTCTGGTTGTATTATTGTTACAACCGAACAAGTAGCAGGTTGAATCTCACGCCACGAGAATACGGATGAGGCGGTGGATGTGACTTTTTAATGTATGCAAATGCTCCATGGTAGACTTCTGCTGGAACTCAAAGGGCGTTGCCAGAACAGCAGTTAAGTTACTTCGGTTACTCACAACGAAGCCGAGAAAGTTTTGCGATTTGATGGTCACGGCTGTATAATTTTAAAGTGCCACTTTTTCTAAACTAGTGATTCTGTGGTTGCCCAATCGGAAAATGTCATTGAACTTGAACTTGTAACCACAAAGTATTGATTGAAGAGTATTCTCTCATTTGGTTATTTTTCAAATATTTTAAATCTGTTGAACCTTCAATTATATTCTAGACGCATTTTTATCCTTGAGAAAATCATACTTAATACTCTTGCGGTGTGTGAACACGACCAAATTATTTTTTCATTGAAAAAGTTTATTCTTGTTGAATATTGTAAATGTCTTGTCAAATCTTGTTCCTTGAATATAAATATTTTTTTAAATAAATATAAATATATCAATATAACATGGATAAAAACCGTTTTCTCTATCGATTATCAATAAGAAAGTGAATCAAATGCTTACCTATTATCACATCCTCTTGTATTGGATAGAACAACTCTTACTGTTGGACTGTACAACTGTATTGGAGGAGGCTATGATAGTGGTCTTACAACTCTTACTGTTACTGTAATGGTCATCAATCTGAATCTATTCTGTAATTACTCTTAATTACTGTAATTCTGTATTCTGTAATCGATTCTGTAATTTGATATTCCGACTAATATTTCACAAGTATTCCATTCTCAAGCAGTATCATGATGAACCAAATTTACTATGAATCCCCTATCATTAAAACTATTGTGCAATTCAACTAATATTTCAAAATTATTGCTGATTCTGTGTTCTGTCCTGTGTTCCATTCGCAGTATAATTTTACCAGCTCTCCTCCTTATCATTCAGTTTTTTTTTCGGTGAGAAATGCATTTTAAAATTTCGTCCCGGTTGGATATAAAAAGCAGGAGTCTGACTCTGCTCTGGAAGTTTCCATTCTGCAGCCAGTAGTTGGCTAAATGTTGAACGGTCGTCCCATTTTGCGAAAGTTGGTCACCTCTGCTTTTAGCAGCCTATATATCTGTGTATCTGTATATCTGTGTAGCCTGGTGAAATAAATGTTGGAGCTTTGTCAGCCGGAAATTCAGAGTTTCTCTGTGGGAAGTCAGAGTTGCTTCGGAGCCGCCTCACCATACACGCACTGTAAATCTGGCCCCAAGCCTGGCTGCAGATTTTCCCCTGTAGTGTTGTTTCCAGAAACTTTCTACCCGTTGTCAAAATGCGTTTCATCGCCGATATCTTCCACCACTCATTTTCAATAGTCGATCATGTTATTGAGTGTTTTGGTGAAACCTGTCAAGCCAACTTGTCATCTCAATAAATTACATTTCCACTCAAAATAATGGTTCACTCCAGGTCAAGTAGGGACAGAAAATTCGAGGTTCAGTCAATTAATTCTGCTTTCCTCATTTTTCCAGCTTTGGTACGCTAGGGGGTTTCAGCCAGCTTAATGGTATGATGGCCGGTTTTCCATTACAGGTATAGAAATAGAGATATATATTATTAGAAATAAAGATATAGCTGGCATACTGAAAAGTTGTGGAGTTTACATTCACATTATTACCCTACCGTGTACGTTTTAATTATTGCAGGGTACAAGATAATAAGTGGTGCTTGCACTGTACCGTGTGTTCTAGTATCCGTGATGATAATAATCATAATATCGCCTATTTTATTCACTTCAGTAATTGAACCTCATTGTAATTCCATTTTCTATTTTTCGATATTGATAATTGATATATATTTGACTTTCCGTTTATTGTAAAAATTCATTTTAAAGTATATAGATTCTCTCTTTCTGATTGAGACTTCAATCGAAGCTCATCAATAATCCTTTTCCAGTATTATTTTGAAGAACGAACGGTTGCGAATTATTTTCCCTGTCAACAGCTCGTCCAGGGCCGAATTTCTGCTAATCTTCACTGAAGTTGAAGCCCGCTGCAAGCTTTGTCCGGGGAAATTTTCCAAGAAATATTTTTCAGGTTTTTTTCCTATTGTCAGACAGTCTAGAAAGAGATACAGTTCAACTGACAGGATGTTGAGTTCTGACAGGCCGGAGCAGGATTTGCAGTTTCAAAAATACTCGCAACAATTCATTTCGGGAAGCGGGAAAATGGGAGAAACATGGCGTGTGCACGTGTGAGTGTGAAGGGAATAGTGTGAGTGAGGGACAGGAGCGAGTGGCAGCCCGTTATCTTGCTAACGGAGGATGAATTCCATCCAGTTTGCCGTCTATTTTTTATTTTTTGTAATGGTTTCTCTATCTTAGGGAGGCGGGTGGCAGTGGCGTTCGCTCATCCATTCACAACTTCTCGCCATTTCGGTGGACTGCGCCGTCCCCTGCGACTGTGACAGTCCACTGTCATGTAAATTGCCCGTTTCCCATTGGACAGGGAGGGAAGTGTGCATGGCATATTCCAATAGCTGACTGTATCGTTCAGCAATCAAAATAATGTTTTGCCAAAAAGGAGATGATTGTTTTCCAAAGACCCGAGTATTCCATCTTTCAGGCGCTGTTGTTTTATTTCTACATCAATTCCCGAGACGTGTGACAACTGTGTTGTCATCGTAACTGTGAAATAATTGCAAATTTTCGCTTGTCAGCGATGAAAGTTTGGTGTTTTAGGAAAACGCATTTCGCGAAAATCATTCTGGAAATTTGTGGTTTCTTTCTCCACTTACCAAGGTTTCCATACAACAATTTTCTTTGAAAGAAATCAATCTTCTGAAGTCTGACATCTGTAACTGTTATTACAAAAATTGGATCTATTCATCCTCGAGGATAAAAAAATCACTCTCAATTTCGATGTTAATTGAAATAAGTTCTTCTTGTGCTCTCCGACATGCTGTAAATCTTGCTATGAATATTGACAACTTAACGAAAATTTCCCAATTTTTGTTATCATTACAATGTCTTGAAAATACTTTTTTTAATATTTCTGTTTTAGAAAACGATTCTATATCGAAACTTAACGAAAATTTCCCAATTTTTGTTATTATTACAATGTCTTGAAAATACTTTTTTAATATTTCAGTTTTAGAAAACGATTTTCTATTATTCAAACCCCTGATTGCTTTATTATCATCTCAAAATTTCTCTCTTGTTTTCAACTGTTGAGTTTAGTTTTCAACTATTAGTTTCAACTGTTAGTTCTCAACTATTCATCCGAAGTTGATGACTGTGCTTTCGTTATCCGTAGAGTTTTCACCACGTTTATAGGATTTCTGATTCATCTCCACGCTTGACTCTATTTTCCATTGAAATTCTGTTTTCTGATTGAATGTTGGTGAGATAAGCTAGTTACAAAGATTCCGCATGGATGAACATGGGTGCGATTAGTACCTAGAATAACTCGAGTGCAGTTTGGTAGAGCTGAATAATGCGCTTATTACGCAGTCTAAACGTGCCGCATTTGTTTCAATCTGAATCTGGACGCATAGATTCTAGAAAATAATAGAACTGCATCAATTCTATTCCATGGAATTCCATCCTTGTATTCTTGTTATCACTTCAACTCAAATTATATTAATGTGCTACATTGTTGAAATGGAATTCTCTCCTAAATCTGTATTTAAAACTTGTATCGTTCGCTCATCTCATTAGGGCACTAGGAATTTATTATGGGGTACTATGTTAGAATTAAAAGTGTCTAACGCAGATAGAAAATAAACATAAATAAAAAAGGAAATTTCATTAAATTTTTTCACGTATTCTACTTGCTGAGCTTTTTCATAATTTGCGTAGGGCAGTCTGATATAATATTAATGAAAATGCAAAACGAGTTATTTCAATGGGAATACTTGATACATTCCAGTAATATCATTCCATTTATAGTTCATTAGTCGTTGGAGTAATACTGCCTTTGAAAAAATGATAGTTTTTTCGCAAATTAATAAAAATTTATGAATTTCAAATGAATTTTCTATGAAATATGATTATTAACCTCTCTTGATTCCACTTTTTTAACAAATCACTTGTTTGTATTGGTTTCATAACGAAATTCTTATTTCCTCAGTGCTACAGAGTTTGTAATTAATAATATTCATGTTAACTAATTCGGATAATTTTGTTTGCAGGTAGGTAATCCTATAATCTAATGGAAAAAGTGTCCGTATCAGGTTGAGTGAGTACAGTACATTTTTCCATCAAGTTGAAAACTTCATTATAATGTACCTGAAAATGAAATAGGAATGAATAATATTCCATAAATAAATAATCAATAGTAATTGAAAAAATATTTTTTATGGGAAAAATCATACAGACTTCAAAAGGTGAATTTTCTACAGCAACGGTCCACAGACGGTCTGCCGTCATACTCCATGAATATGAATATAATTATATTGTATATTCGCAGTGTTCTTCCATTGCTAAAATAATATTATTAGAGATGGAATTGTATTGAACTACAGTACCTGTATATTGGGTTCAGTACTTGTATAAATTAGGCCCGTATTTACAATTATATTATTAATTAATTATACTAATTTACAAATCAAGTTTTACTTGTTGATTATCCGTTTCACCCGAGAATTCATAGTTTAAACCGAGTTAAATTTACATTCTGCTAAGACTTATTTTGAACTAAGATTATGCTGAAGGCCCTATTAATATTGGACTAGCCTCCTTCTTCAACAACCACCAATTCTATTTAGGTTTGTATGTCTCACACATTAGGTTAGTTATTTGTGTGTCGCACGGTTCCACTTTATTACATAATTTGAGGCACTTGAGCTTTACAAAAAATAAACAAAATCCCTACATCAATAAAATTCTTGCATGTTTCAAGCTTTCAATTATAACCAGTAGTCATGATCCCAGCTCACAATATTGAAAATAAGGGGCATTATGTATATCAATAACATATTCCAATACGCTTAGTCGAAGTTATTATTAGGTTGATCAAGAGTTCCAGACCGTACAGATCTATCCGTTTCAGTCGTTAGGCTACTCTTGGCTTCTTTCATAATTTCTATTAGAGACGTTCAACTCTTGTGGCCAACCACTATTATTTTCTTCATTCTCCATCTTGCTTCCATTTGCGCATTATCCGTATTTCCTTCTCTCTTCTCTAGAAACTTGGTCTATCCGGGCGTGGATTGCCTCGGGCGGTCCGCGGCCTTGGACTATGCTCCAGTTGAATGCTGGTGCGCTCAGTGCTTCGTTTTTCTCTTTCTTCTTCTTCTTCTTCTTCTTCTTCTTCTTCTTCTTCTTCTTCTTCTTCTTCTTCTTCTTCTTCTTCTTCTTCTTCTTCTTCTTCTTCTTCTTCTTCTTCTTCTTCTTCTTCTTCTTCTTCTTCTTCTTCTTCTTCTTCTTCTTCTTCTTCTTCTTCTTCTTTTCTTCTTCTTCTTCTTCTTCTTCTTCTTCTTCTTCTTCTTCTTCTTTGTTTCTTTGTTTCTTCTTCTTCTTCTTCTTCTTCTTCTTCTTCTTCTTCTTCTTCTTCTTCTTCTTCTTCTTCTTCTTCTTCTTCTTCTTCTTCTTCTTCTTCTTCTTCTTCTTCTTCTTCTTCTTCTTCTTCTTCTTCTTCTTCTTCTTCTTCTTCTTCTTCTTCTTCTTCTTCTTCTTCTTCTTCTTCTTCTTCTTCTTCTTCTTCTTCTTCTTCTTCTTCTTCTTCTTCTTCTTTTCTTCTTCTTCTTCTTCTTTTACTTCTTCTTCTTCTTCTTCTTCTTCTTCTTTTCTTCTTCTTCTTCTTCCTCTTCTGTCATTCTCTTCTTTTCTATTATTTCTGTCAACTTCACAATCTGATCATTTTCAAGTATTTAATTTTAATGTCTGCATCTGCATCCTTCTTTTCCTCGCTCATGCTTTGACAGTAAATTCATGTTCTTCATATTCTTCATATTATATTGAAGCTCATTTTTCCAAAATTTAAATTGCCGGCAGGAGGAGCCGGCAATTTAAATCAATACCTACAAAATGATCTTTTATATAATTCCAATGATCAAAACCTAATTGATTCCAATAATTCAAATCTGGAAAAATAGTTTAATTATTAGAAAGATTGATAAATTCAATTTATGAACAGATTTTATTGATCAGCAACCATACTTTTCAATGCGATGTCAACTTGAAAATCTCAATCGCTTAACCGTGTTTGAGACCGTAAATGTTTGAAAAGTCACCTACATCTGAAACGATCTAAATGGAGTTAATAATCTCAATGCTCATACAAACTAAAAAAATATTTTTGCCACCGTAGACTAACCAAATAACGAGTAGATTCTCTGTTTCGGACATCGGATTGATTTGGATCTTGGTTCTGCACAATACGATCTTCATTGACGTTTGTAACTTGATATCATTCGGTTTTTTTGCCCGCTAAATTAGGTATCGAATCTGAATGTTTAGGTTTGATAACTGTACATTATTATTGTGTGGCTGTCGTATTTAGATTGGTGTGGCGCGATCGCCATGGTGGAATTTAAGAGACGATAGAGGTGTGGGCCGCTCAATACGTTCGGTGTTCGCTATTGATTATGCAAATTTTTCCAATGTTTATTCATGCTCGGAAACGGAAGAATCATACATCATTTAATCCGCGCGATACAGAGTCGGCTGAAGGGGATTAGGGACACAGACAGGGCTCAAAGTGACTGACTGTCGGTGCAAAGCCTGGTCCCCCCGCTTCCCCCAAAAATCTGCGCTGGATTGTCGTGGGTTGGGTGGGTGGATCTCTTTTCTGTGACAGCGCATTCAAATCAGATTAAATACGTCCATCATCGAGAGGGGAAGGTGGAGAGGGGTGGGGGAAGGTGGAGGGAGGCTGTGATCGGTGCAGATAGCGCTGCGTTATCTATAACTGGCCAGGGGTTCCGAAGTGTGGCGCTACCTAAATTTATAGGTAGCTTCAAAATATACGGCGATTTGAGCTAACCTTTCCTACTGCAGAAATATCAGAACGCTGATTTTCATCTGCGATTGTGATTGTGATGCAGCAAATTTATCTGCACTAATAGAGAACAGCAGCTCGTTTCAAATGGACGATTGGTGTGTGGACTGATTTAGTAAACAGTGGCATGATTGCATCATGTAGAATGCATTGAGTTTTGCTGTGGAACACATGTAGTTTTTCAAATAGGAATTAGTGCAGCTTGCTGGACCAGCTAGCTTTGTTTCTAGATTGATTGAATGGATCCAGTAGTTGAATTGTGGTAGAATACTCCTCGGTGATTCTGTGATTTTATAATCGACGAGGATTGATTCTATGGAAAAATATTCGTCAGAAATTGATTCTGTGACGTGATTCGTCAGGAATTGTGAATCAACTAGTATAATGAATTTTCGATGAGGTGTTCATGATTCACCAAAATTAATGTCAGTCCTGTTCTCTTATCAGTATTCTACTTCTGAGGTATCTAAAACTCGCATTTCTTATACTTAATAACTGCAAGCCCATCTAGAGAGGATATTTTATATTAAAAACCGTTTGGTGCCCAACTTCAAAATGTTTCTCCCAAAAAAGAGACCACAATCCTTTTTTTCAATCAATTTAGCTCCAGTTTTATTACTTTCCTGCATGTCTGTCCTAAATCCGATTGAAACGGAATGCTTGAATATTACATTGTGATTATCTTCAAATCTCTTTCCTAGTTGTATCCATTGTTCACTCAGCACCACTCTCCACATTTCGACTCGTCTTATTGGGTTGAGAATATCGATTGCGCCCGAGGGTATCTCCGTATTTGTTCAGACACTCTGCATTTCTGGAAATTTCAGAGAATGTTTGAATTTGTACCTGTTCAAACGGAAATATATAATGACATCCTTTTCCCTTTGATGGTGACTTGCTATTTTGAGAGGGTAGTTTGCAGCATGGAATCGAGACTGGTGAAACTCGCGAGTTGACCTTTTGTTTCTGTTCTGTAGAGGGTATTTCTATGTATCGGTTCTGTACTGTATTTCTAGTAATACTTCTATTAGCTTATTTTAGCTTATATGAAAGCCTTCTTGAGACAGACGTTACTGAAGATATACAAATAAAATACATGATTTGGGAAAAATGTTGATTTAATGTTAATCTATACAATACAGTTTGAATTTAACCTCCGTAAATCATGAATATGTTACGTATATCCATATTCGTTTATTTGTTCAAAATACAAAATAATTGGAAACACTCAATGGAACATTATGCAACAAAATCCCCATTGATATTTTCTGCAATATGCTGTTATCCCATTAACAATAGCCTACATGTCATAACAATAATAATGTAAACATGTTATACAGCTTCTTTATTTTTCATGTAATATTTTCATAATGGTTCAACAATACCTGAAAGAACAATTTCTCAAATACTTCAGTTAACATTTTCCATTATCAATCACTGTCAACATGTTATCTTATTTCACATGAGCTACTAAAAAAATCAATAAAATGGATCAACCAAAATAGAATAGGGAACATATAATCTAAAATCAGTTTACATGTGAACTGTTATTATATAAATTTATCCATGATGTAACAGTTAGAGATGGTCACGTTCATACTGGAATAGAAGACTACTCAATACAGATTTTTCCCCATTTATGAAACAATAGTGGAAATATTGAGCGAAATTCATAACACAATAATTCACAGGACGTAGGCGATTGTGGTGAATGAATATGTTTGGGGGAATCCAGTGAACCAAATGAATCAACAAAGGGATTGTGTAAACGATATGTTGTGCTCACGTTATAGCTAATGCACTTATCTTATTTTAGGGATGAATCCGGTTGAACCGAAACCTCGTTTTGGGAAGTTGAATGATCCATTGTCAGATTTGTGGAACGTTTGTTGTACGTGGGTGGAGCTAAATAAATTATCGAGTTCCCAAAATTCAAATATGAAACACTGGCAATTCAACAAATGACAGTAATGACATAACGTGATAGAATGTGCAATCAATCGAAAGCCGAAGCCTAGCTGGATTACAATTTTAATATGGTTTGAAATATTCGAGTTTCAAATTCAAGAATTTGGTAGATCTCAATTTTGGCCCGAATGCACAATCTTAAATTTATTTATTCAATTTTATTTATTTATATTTAATTATTACTGTTATTTTTATTTATTTATATTTAAATTTATTTTATAATTTTTTTATTCAAGATAGTACAATAATACGTGTAGGATGAAAACACAGACACCACGTCGAAAACGTCTTCTTCTCCTAATTGTGATAAATATACCGGGTGTTTGAAAAAGAACTCCCTAGTTTTAATGTGTCATAGAATCTGTAAAGAGTGATATACACAATTCTAGTTTGTGGTGTTTGATTCAGCAACTCTCAAAGTTTTGTCCCTCTGCAGTTGCCAGACCAGCTTGACCTTGAGACGGCGCCAGGGAACAGTTCCCTACGTTGTGTTCGGGCGTGCAGTGCGGTGCAATGGCTAATCCGCAACAAAAAGCGCAGTGTGTTATTTGGTTAGTGCAAACTGAGTCTGTTATAACAGTCCAATGTCTTTCCCCAAATGGAAGATATTGAGGAGGAAAAAGGGCTTGTGTTTTTCCAACAAGATGGCGCCCCTCCTCATTACAGTAACCATGTGCGCGAGGCTCTAGACAATCGCTTTCCGGGAAGGTGGATAGGGAGAGCTTGCCCAATTGCTTGGCCACCACGAAGCCCGGACTTAACCCCTCTGGACTTTTTCTTTTGGGGACACATAAAAAATGTTGTGTACAGTGAAAAAATCCGAGACGTAAACTATTTACGGGGAAGAATCGTCACGGCGGTTGGGACAGTTACACCTGATAGGTTGGTGAATACATAGCGACAATTTGAATATCGCCTCGACGTGTGCAGGGCAACAAATGGATCCCATGTTGAAGTTTACTGATGTTAAACAAAACTTGAAGTTTCTCTCTTTCACTGTATGTACTTGTTGATATAGTTTTTCATCAATTTACACATTAAATGTATACCTAAAACTAGGGAGTTCTTTTTCAAACACCCTGTATTATAAATTAAGGTTATGTTCACATTCACTATCAGGCTAATCACGATTTTCCACTTCCAAAGATAAAAGAAAAATTTAGTTTTTAAGATTCAATTTAGAATTCAAATGGTTGATTAGAAAATTAAAAAAGCACCAAAAATATTAATAAAATTATTTTGAAATATCAAATTTCACTTGGAATTTCTAACCCGAAAATAAGTTATATTGAATTTAACTTTACTTGAACTTGTAATATCTTAGTTCAATCTCTGAATCTGTGTATGAGGTTTAAAGTAAGTATGTTCAACTCAATTTGAACGAATATTGTGCATACGGGCCTAAAACATGAAGACTGGATTTATATTACTATGGAATTTAATCCCATTCATCCTGGGTTACATCAAAGTATTATTAATTTGATAGAATTTTGATGGACAATGTGTGAAAAGATGTTTCGGTAATATTATGAAATTTTCATTGGGAAAATTAAACTGATTTCGCAGATAAAATAAAAGTTTGAGATGGGAAGGACGAGATTAATTTTCCCCGTGTATTATTTTATAAAAATAAACTCCACCCAATTTACATCTTCTAAGATTGAAAATTAAATTTTCCATGCACATCTGGAGCTTGCAGACTCGAAATAAGTAAATAAGTTACCCCCAAGTACAGCTCAAGTACTTAGCCTGAAGGACTTGACGCAATTGAAAAAGCGTCTAAATTGCTATTGAAAAGAGTTTTTTAATGAAATTTGACTATAGAAAGTCTACGTTTTGAAAGTGGATGTCTCAGCAATAAGTCGAGGTAAATCTCATGCTAAAATAATTGCAGAAAACTGTCAGTCTCCTGTAGATAGATGAGTGAGATAGACTGGTCCACTAATGTTTAAGAAAGAGAGAGAAGAAAAATAGCTCCAAACTACTCGTGAACAGAAAAATGCATTAACTTTATGGAAAACTCTCCTTCAATTAAAACACTGACTCATAAGAAGAGGAACACAACTGCGTTCTTTACATTCTTCCCTTCTTTGTCTGTTCCGTGTTTCACCACTTCATTCATCTTCTTCATCATTTTCTTTTTATTCAATCGCCTTCACAGTTCTCAGAAAAATTCCCCCCTTTAAATCCCACCCACGTTACTTAAATTCGTTTGTGGGAATATTCATATTGCATTACATTTTCCATCATTTTCAGATAGAATACGTTCAATGAAAAAAAACTAACGGTGGAATATTCCAGAGGCACTGGACCTTTAAAAAACATGAAACTAATCACAACAAAATTAAAGTCATCTAAACTGAACTGAACTTAGAGCAATTTGATTAATGTTAAAAATGCTTACTATTATAATAATTACTGCTTGAAAACAGCCATGAAAATCCATTGGATTTTCGTTTATTGGTCACTAGGGTCATATGTACTCATATATGGATCTTTGTTCCTTGAATCTATGTTCTTTCTTCAGGTTAAACTTAAATTTGAATTGAATTGAATTCATAATCATGTACAGATTCATTGAGAACAGTGTTAATATTTTTAAACGTTCAACTCTTTGAACTATCTCTAATGGAATTTAGTACATTATCTAGAAATGATCCTTACATGTTTCTGATAATCCTATTTGGTTTTGAAGTTAAGTTGCACCAAAAGTTCATCTGGAAGTTGTTTTGATAATTATTGGTATATAATTTGATTTATTTGATCGCTTTTATATAATTGATATATGTTGATTGCAGTATACTGAGAATAGATTTTATCAGAAGATCTACTTTAAATTAAGAACACTTTCTCTTGGCCTAGAATTTGCAATTCAGTCTTAAGAATCAATTATTTCTGTGACGCAGCCTTACAAAATTTGTTTTCGCGAGGAAGGAGGAGTTTCAACCACTCTCAAATTGGTCTGTTGAATGGATTCCTTTTGATTTTTCCACTAATTGTGACTCAAAGTCCATCCCAGCATTCAGTTATTGTTTGTTAAGTCCAGTGATCAGTGTTGGAAGTTCGCCTTCATCGCTAGTTTCTATGAAGGACGAATCCTTTGAAAATGTAGTGTTTTATCTTGCTTCTACAAGTGATATTTTCATTAAATAATTGAACATTTTTATGTTTTAATAACAATTTAAAATTTTATTTATTTTCCTGTATCACAATACTATCGCTTAAAACCTGAGTAACTTTCATACCTTTCTTCACTAAAATCAATTCAAGAATGAATAATAACCCTTCTCCATAATCTTTTTCTTTGACTTATTCTGCAATGGAACAGAACCTCGAGAATATTATATATTCATGTTTTTTTTCAGAAGTGAAGGATATTCATCCAAATTTAATAATTCAACATAATTCAACATAATTTATGATATTTCTTTATTTGTTGCAGGTGAGTATATATGCTGCCACTAAAATAAGAATCATCACCTCGAGATGCTTGGAAAACGAGGTATTTTTCAGCAATTGAAATAGGAATGAATTAATTTTAGTACAATGGAATATTACACAAATTTAGCGCGTTGATGTGATTTCCAGTTCCATTTGTTACAATATGGTCGCAAAAATTAGCAGGCTCTGTTTTTGATTATCAAAATCCCAATAGTATTCTCCTATGAGGTACACGGGATCCTAATATTTCTCTAGATATTTGATGTAAGCTGTGATATTTCTTAGTACACATCTCTTGAGAATATTGAAAACTGTTTTATTGCTGGAGTGTTTAGAGTGTAGGAGGAGTGAAAGAAGAGGAACAAAGACAGACCGAGAAAAGAAAAAAAGAATAAGGAGCAGGAGAAGAAGAATGAAGACATGAGAGGTGGAAACCAAAAAAATTATGAGGAGGGATGAGGGAAGAAGAATAAAGGCAAAAGAAGTAGAATGAGAGGAAGAAGAAAAATAGTGACTAGAGGAGGAGGAGAATAAAGAGAAGAGATGTTGAAAACGGAGAATTATGCCCAGATTAAGATGAAGAAGAAAAAAGAGAAGGAAGACAGGAGTAGGTAAAGACAAATAATTATAAGGAGTAGGAATTGAAGGAAGGAGGAAATGAATTATGAGAAGAAGAAGGATGAGAACAAAAAGAAAAAGAAGAAAAACCGAAGAAGAAAAATAAGAAGTTGAAGAAAAATAAGGAAGACAGAGAATTATGAGGAGGAAGAGAAAATAAAAAGGAGGAGAAGTGCTATGAGAGGAAGACGAAGAAGAAGAAGATTGATGAATAATAAGAAAGGAAGAAAGAAGTACGATAAGACAAAGAATTATGTGAATGAGTAGAAAATGAAGAAAAAGAGAAGAAAAGAGGTGATGAGGAGAAAAAGAAGAAGGAAAATGAGAAGACGATGAGAAGGAGAAAAATATGGAAGAAGGTTGAGCGTAAGACAGAGAATTATTAGGGGGAAGAGAAAATAAATAAAAGGAGGAGAAGAGCACTGAGAAGAAAAAGTAGTAGAAGAAAAAGAAGAAGATGAAGTTGAAGAAGAGAGAAGAATGAAGAAGTGCAGTGGCCATTGGTGGTGCGGAAAGAAACTTGGCATCGAGACTCTAGAGCTATGGAGCCGCGGAGGGAAAAGTTGGCAATCGCCTTCTATTCCTTCCATTCCTCCGTTCGGCTCACCTTCTTTTGACACAAGTCATCTGCACGCTCCTACTGGGCCTACCAACATTGCGCCACCAATCCTAGGCACCAATTTCTTCACCTAAACCAACCCCCAATTTCTTCATTGCACTAAATTTCTTCTCGTGTTGGAAGCTCGCTTGCCTTGCCTCGTGACATCCTTTCACTGTTCATCCAATAAATTCATTAGTGCAAAAGGGTGAGAACTTTGAGGTCCTTCATACTCCATAAATTTGAGGGTTCGAGAATAGTTTTTGTAGAGTTCTCTTATAATCTCCTCCTCAACGATTATGCTCCGAAATTATCTTGACTTTAGCGGACAACTCCGTTACTCGACTTACAACCGGGTTGAGAACGAATTTTAGTTTCAGGAAGGAAATCCTAACTCAATGATACCGTCATGATTATAGAGTAATATGTGAAGGATTTTCCGCTAGAGTTGCAAGAATATTCAGTGTACGAGTGCAGTTGTCTGTCTTGTGGCAGTACAATGGCGCGAAATTCAAATGAGGATCCGACACACAATGCTGGAACGCATTTGCATTTGATGGTGGCTGAGTCTGCGCAGGCGCAATACGAATCGGAACGCGAGCAGCAAAGCAAGCCAGTATTGTGTTGGTATTCAAGAAATTTTGACAAAGTTTATTCAGTCGGACGGATTAGAGATGGTGGCAGAAGAAGATGACGAAGAAGAAGAAGAAGAAGAAAGAGAAGAAGAAGAAGAAGAAGAAGAAGAAGAAGAAGAAGAAGAAGAAGAAGAAGAAGAAGAAGAAGAAGAAGAAGATGGAGAGAGAGAAGATGGAGAAGAAGAAGAAGAAGAAGAAGAAGAAGAAGAGAGAGAAGAAGAAGGAAGAAGATGAAGATGATTAGAGAATGGAAAGGAGAAGCATAGGAGAGAAAATGAGGAAAAGAAAATAAGAAGAAGAGGAGGAGAAGATGGAGACAGAGAAGAACGACAAGAGAAGAGGAGAGAAGTGAGAAGAAAAAGAAGGAAGACAAAGGAGGATGGAGCTGGGAGAGAGGCAATGAAGGAGATTCAGAAAGATGAAGAAAAGAATAAGAGTAGAGTTCAGAATAAAATAAAATACACCAAGAAGAACAAGGATAAAGAGAAAGGATAGGATAAAGAGAGAAAGACAGAAAAATAAATTTGTAGCGGAACAATGGAATAGTATGGAGGAAATTGAAAAGAATGAAAAGAAGAAATTGAATGGAAGATGATTGAAGGAAGGAAAAGCGTGAACAATAACTAAGGTTGATTACTTTATTTATTCAGTTAAAGTAAGGACTTGTATTTCACTGTAAATAATTAAATGCTATTACTTACGTTGTTGGACACTATTGGAATGCATTTCACTCTGATGAGGAGCTTTCATCAAGCCACTTCATTTATAACAGATAACAAGATTTTCCTGCATAGATTCTATACAACGATAGTTATTTAGTATGTATACAGTATAAATTATGTAATATAGTTAATAAAATTATAGAAGGATGTTTTAAAATCAAACTTAAATATTCATGAAATTAATAATATTATAGAATAGATGAATATGCAATGTGATTGAGATTCTCTACATAAAACAGCGAAGTTGAACTCATCCGAGATATCCTTCTCATTAACTATTGGACGGGAAGAAGAGAATACAATGAGCAAGAATACAAGGAAGAGAAAAAGAAAAGAGAAGACGAAGGAAAGAAGGACGAAGAAGAAGAAGAAGAAGAAGAAGAAGAAGAAGAAGAAGAAGAGAAGAAGAAGAAGAAGAAGAAGATGAAGATGGCGTTGGAAGTGAGCGAACAGGTTGAGTGGTCTGTCTGGATGAGCGGTGAGAGGTTTGAATCAGGAGGCAGATTGGGATTAGCGGGGTCCAGGTCAGGACACACCAAGACGAAGCTCCTGCCATGAATTATGTAAAAGGGATGATATTATTTCTCAAGTGCTTCCTCTTCTAGACTCCCGCCTGCCGACAACCAATGGGGCCAGGCTATGCGAGACATTCACATCTCCACAAACTCCTGCAAATTTCGATTGATCTCAAAAATGTAAATGTTATTTCTTTCAAACTACTTGCGAACGATCGGATCTCAATATCAGAAACTATTGGAATACATTTCCTGTTATTTTTAAAAGTAATAATTCCAATCACTTCGATCAGAATTATCTACACTAATCTAGTAGAACACTGTTTTAGAGCAAATGTGTACACTTCTAGTGTACACATTAATTCATATTGAAGATTAAACTTAATTGAACTAACCTCATGAATTAAACATTATTCAAATCATAAATTATGTGGTTGTACCGTATTAAAAAATATTAAGGACCCGATAGGGTTCTTAATGCGATCGTACTGATGTCCGTCTGTCCGTCCGCACGATAACTAACGAACGGAAGATCGTACACTTTTGAGATTTGGAATATAGTATCTTCATAGATGAAGTAAGAAGCCTATTGATTTTGAATATTGAGGGTTGAATTAAAAAAATGTTACAAGCAAGAATTAGGTACTGCATTTCAAATACATGTTACAGAGAAGTATAATGACATTGAACTACGGCTATTTCAGGCTAACATCACCGTGCAGTTTTTGGC
Organism: Laodelphax striatellus; assembly: GCA_017141395.1. NCBI lineage: Eukaryota > Metazoa > Arthropoda > Insecta > Hemiptera > Delphacidae > Laodelphax > Laodelphax striatellus. The sequence goes on from CM029531.1 coordinate 50,694,154, forward strand.
CGAGTGGCTTCTGACTGGAAATCAGATTCCCTCTGGGAGCGTAGGTTCGAGTCCCATCCGGGGCTGATCTTTTTGCTACAATAGCCTATTCTAATTTTATGAATGTAATCCAAATCTTGAAACGTTTCTCCCGATTGCATAAAATAGCTACTATGTTTACTTTTTGAGCAATTCTTGAAAGTACTGTCCTCTTTTTCTGTTAATCTGTACACTACAATATCGGGTCCTTGGATACTCCGTTGTATCGGTTTATTAAAATTCAAAATCATGTGATCGCTAGTTACTTCAAGTGATTGGTAGGTTCTCACCTGTTTTGCATGTTCTACTCAATCATAGAGTAACTATACTATACTAACAGATACTTATTGTTATCTGTGACTTAATGTATCAGTGAAGCAGCATTGTCATGAATTGTTGTTATCAAAACTACATGTTTATTGAAATTTTGATAAATCATTTCTGTTAGTAAACCATTGTCTACAGTCTCCAGTAGAGTAGATTTATAATTTTAAACATCATTACAGTTAGCAGGGATACACAATTAAAATGAATATTCCAAACAAGGGAAATAATGAATAGTACCTTGCATTAGAACGAATCAGAACGTAATTATCACGTTCATACTGCAGTATTTGTTCGTATACACGTTGCCAACCGGATCTGAGAGATAGTTTTGAATGAGATTCTGCAACGAAGCGAATTTTCACACCTGTTAGGTGTCCACAATAAAATCCCCTGATACTATATGTTGGGAATCAATAGAAGGCAGACCATGTTGTGTGGAATCGATTGAGTTTTTAGTTCATTTGCAGAGTAGCCGGTCCGCCCACAAAATTCATCAATTGTTACAGTAATAATTGAAGCTGCAATCATTGTGGAAATGAGACGATGCAATTATTACTCGGTTCCATATGTTCGCTACTAATGTTTGCTGCACATCGTTGTGTAATTAAATGAGCGACACAAATTGAAATTTACGGCAGCTCGAGCATTGGATAAAAGTGCGAATGCTGATCACCACACTGTGTGTGAGCACTAGATTGCCTACGACCAAATAAGACTTTTTATTACAAGCTGTAATGGCGTAAACGCGATTCGGCCAATCTACGCTTTTTTCATCAAACCCTATTTCGCCGCATGTTGCTAGTAGGTAGCTGATCATAAATTTCAATAACTGCAAGTAATTCAGTGAGCTGCTTTTTTGGGATTGACTGGAGTTATTTGAAAGTTTTCGCAACCCATTGAAAGGTTTGAATCAATATCAGTGTTGTACGTGAATCCTTGTCAAGCTGCTTTTTCAAGGTTAGCACAAGGTCATGTGATTTTGTATTAATTAATTCTCTTCTCCCAATTTATATGCAATATTCCGAGGTGGTCATTAATCCAGGGGTTTGATTTGATCGACCATTATATTCTGGGGAATAGATATTATTATGAATTTCGTCTGATTCCTCTATGAGCAGTTAGTTTGTATTTTTCAGACCTTGCGAATGAAATTGGTGAGAACTAAGTGTAAAAAGTGTTAAATTGCGAGCGTACCTCTATTTGGTGAACTATATTGTTCAATTTCTATCCGCCGTTGTTGAGAACAATTTAATAATGTTCCACGTATAAAAGATGAGATGCTTTGAGCTAGTATATGGCGCGGCGCGGAGCAGCACACTCGTTATGTAAGATGGCGGCAAAAGAAGGAAGAAAAGGAAAAGAAGGAATTAATTCGAAGAATCAGACAGACGTCCATCTGTCACTGAGAAGAAGAGAAAGACGAGGAACAACTAAAGAAAGAAGATAGAGAAACATGGACATAAATATATATGGAAATGCTAGCAGGGTATTGCTCCCCCCTGCCAAGCCGCCAACAAGAACAAGGCAAGGAATTAGATAATGATGGAGCTGTAAAGTTAGAATACTATCCAAGCAGGAGACGTATACTTGTTGTACAACGTTTCAAAGTACGTTGTAATTTGGAAGAGTAGGAAGCCGGATATTTGAGAATGAACCGTTTTATCTCATATTCGACTTGCATAGTTTGAAATGAGCATCACAGTTTCCAGTTGTCTTGAAATGTACAACTTTTATGTTCATCTGCTGGTAAAGGTTGTAGAATATTGATCTCTGCAACTTTATGAACATTTTATTAATATTGTTGGAATAAAAATATTGTAAGATGACTCTGTACATCATTATTGTATTTTTATATTTTTTTATATTTGTATTTATTGAATTTTTATATATTACAATATTCATTTGTGTATGACACTCCATAATGATGGAATTTCTTTGACCCTTTTAAGTTTCAAAGTAAATTTAGTATTTTAAATGTATTTTTCTTCATCACCTAAATCAGACACCCTATTCTGAATGAAAAAAATGACTACTTTCAACTAACCACAAAGACATCACTCATTTTAAATAATGACTGAGATGGGAGTAACTGATATGACAAAAAGAGCTTCCTATTGATACCGAGCATCATTCTCAAGAGTTGAAGAGTCTTGATCAGGGCATTCAAAATTTTAATTTTTGCTGTCATAACGTTTGTAAACTTGAGAGTGCAAGTGTCAGTGGATAAAATGATCAGGCCTCCCATTTATTTATAACTCTTCCATCAATCCTACTGTCACTCTTGATTGAATTCACACCTCCATGTTCAATCCAAATGTAGTTCAAGTACGAAATAAATACACAATGACAACGACAATATGGAAAATGCTTAATGATTGACATGAATCGCGATGATGCAGATAATTGCGATCGGGTTTCATCACGCGATGATGAAGACGCGATAATTGGTTGCTTGTTTTCCGATGGCAAGCAAGAAAGCAACAAAAATACCAACCGATCCTTTTTCCAGACGTTTTACAAAGAGAGGGAGAATATTTCAAGTGATGCAAACAAGCGAGATGGAAAGTGTATGCAACTAAGTTTGTGAAGTTTTACGCTAGTGCTGTCTTAGAAAAAATAAAGAAATTCGAAACCCAATTACGAAAAGTGTTTGTTGTGCATCTAGTGCCCGGGGGATGAGTTTTGGTGGTACTTCCCCTTCCTGAATCTTGGGATGGGTAGGGGTAAGAGGGTTGCATAGTTGATGCGACAAATGCGAGAAGAAGCTGAGTTTTGGACAGTTGGGTTGCCGATGAGTCAGTGCACTGTGGATGAGAATAATTTGAGATCGAATATTCGTCGACCCAAATTTGAGCAGTAAAGTTTAATTGGCAACGTGCTTACTAGTGTGAAGCCAGGCTGTTTTGTTATGTTCATGATCATTGCTCTCGTGCTGGCTCGTTCCGCTAGTAAGCAACATCAGCCATGTCGTGTATTTCAATCCCCCCTTAGTGCCCCCTGCACCCTGTTTTCACCCCCGCGGTGCCTCACCTCTGATCCTCATACCCCTTTGTTTCCTCCTTTAGTAACTTCTTGTACCCTCTGTTGCCCTCCTGGTGCCTCCTCTATGTACCCTTTTCAGTCCCCCTTCCATTCTCAATTCATCTTTCATTGCCCAAAAAATATCATCATCATTTATCATTTATTGGATCAAGCAATACAAATCAATCAAATCAATTTAAAAATCCATCACAAATTAAAACTTCTTCCCTTATTACCTTCTCAACAATTTTTTCCTCTCCTAGTGCCCCTTCTGTAGTCCCCCCACCCATTCCCATCATAAGTACCCCCTCTGAATACCTCTTACCCCTCCTCCCTCCTAGTGTTCCGTAGTATGGATCCGTAGTATCTGTCCGTCCCTCGTAGTATGGGCACTAGAATACCATCTTCAGACTTCTCTATTCCTCCTGTGTTACCCTCTCACACCTTTTCCACCCCCTAGTGCCCCCTCTGTGTACCCCTATTTTACCCATATTTGCCTTCTCTTCACGTCACACCCCAATTTTGTACCATCCAGCAACTATATTTTTGCTCCCCCTAAACCTGTTTTACCCCCTAGTGCCCCTCTCTAGTGCCTAGGACCCCTAACCCCCTTTTTTCGCAACCCAGTGCCCGCTTTTCAAACCCTATTTCCTCTCCAGCTGCATATTGGTATTTCATCAGCACACAAAATACCCCCACCCCCCACTCTACTCTACAGTGAATGCGAATTTCGCTACAGTATTATGACCGGACGTAAACAAAATGTTATTGGACGTGTTATTCTGTGCTTTTCCCTATTACGGTTCTGTACTGGGTAAGCAGGAAACCATTTACAATACTTGTGTAAACTCATTGACGAAGGGACAAAGCTCTGTATATTTATAGGGGTTGGTTATTCAGGTTACAGCTGAACTAAACAGCTCTCCATGTTTATGTTTATGACGGGCATCAAAAGTATTTTTCGCTGGATATTTTGCGAAAGTTGTAGTTGCAGGGCTATTTATTTATCAGGGTTGTTGAGAATCGTTCAATAACTCCAATATTAGAGCTTAGAGGGAATGAATTTTGTTTAGTATGTCGTATTTGAATGATTTTCGTATCTGTATGTCCAATATCCTTTACTCTTGATTATTCTAGTGCAGTTGAAACAAGTTCAGGTATAACCCTTATCAGTGACGAATACTAGGCAATAAAAGTTAGTTTGAGATCATACGTAACCTGTATATTTTTCATTGAAACGTTTGTCCTATAGAGAGTTCTATTGCTTGGTTCATGGGAAAAAAGGTATTTGAACATGAAAATATCAAATCAAATGTAATATTTCTGTATCATTTACTGTATGAGAGTAGGCTACTTACAATAATACATGCTTTCAAAATTCGAAATCATTCTGAAAAGTGGATAAAACTACAACCTAATATAAGTGGAATTAGGTTAAACACGGCGAGGTGGAACAACCTTCGGTTCTCCCCACCGACAAAAGCCATACGCTAAATAAATAATAATAATAATAATAATAATAATAATAATAATAATAATAATAATAATAATAATAATAATAATAATAATAATAATAATAATAATAATAGTACATGAAAGAACAGCAAAGTCGAATTTGTAACTAACTGCTGATATGTTATAATAAATTTGTTTCTTACAATGTGTGAAATGTTTCTGATGAACTTGAAAAAAAAGTCGGTAACATTCAAGGTAATAATCCTGAATATCATGCAAAAAATCGCAGCTCATCCGCTTGTGCATATCATTTTATGACGGAATGACTTATAGACGGGATCACCAGACTAATGCCCTGCTCATCCTGTTTTTAGGCATTAAATTCAGTGCCACGGCTTTTCTTAAGCAGGCAGCGTCTGAGAACAGGGCGTATTTGATTTTAATTCCCACTAGACATTGAAAAGATTTAGGGTTAGTGCATCAGCCATAACCGTTGAACTGTGCGCGAACGTTGCTGGCAAACGCATTTCGGATTACAGAATTTCGTCGGAACGGCTTAGCGAGGCGACCGGAGGAAGTAAACCGAGTTTTATGCCTCCATAAAATGTACATTTTATTATTCTAATCAGCATTTTTTATTTAAAGATTCATAAAATTATGACATCTTCCCGTTGCTTTCGGAACAGTGTTGCTCCGTGTGAATCTTGCTTTTTTAGCTACAGTCCTGTTTTGGGTAGGATCAGTTTTCGGCCCAAACTGCGAGGCAGTTCAGTAGAAATGAAATTCAGCAGAGAAAAAGAATCACAGAAAACCTATCAAGTGTTTTATTAATAAGTAACAGTTTTTTTTATCATGGCTATAAAAATATTGTGTTGTTGAAAATTAAAGAGGCTGGTGTCCTCAGTGAGAGTCGTTTTTTGAAAATTGAAAATAAAATTATGTTGGTGATCATTGAACTTTTATATTATCTTGAAAGACTGGCTTATTGACTTGTTATCTTGTATTTCTGGTTATCTAGACTTCTGACGTTTAAACCTACCCCACTTCTTTGATTTATCCAACAAGAATATTCAATCTACCTCATTGTGATTTATCATGCACAAGAGAAGAACATAAAATTGTATGTCAATGTATAAAATGTTATAATTACTAGTGGAGGTACATCTTGTTTGCTCTTGATGTTTTTCTTGTAATATCTGTAGATTCCGGACTCTTTTACCTATTTGACATTCTTGTATCCATTTTCACCCTTTCTTTCCAAACAATATTAATCGTTGTACGATACCCACTACAGAAAGGCTGTATTATAGAGTACGATCGCAAACTGATTATAGGCTACAGTCTCTGTTATACCAACCTATGAAATCAATGAATGTCAAGTATCGATAGCTGATCATTAATATCGATGTTAAAATATCAACAATTCCACTTCAATAACATTCTCAAATAAGACCCGATCAAGTATTTCAGTCATTCATTCCTAATAGAGCAACAGAATCTTTGTTTTATTATCCCTAGATACACCCATAATTCACATTCAAATTAAAGAGTATCCACATAATATTAATATCTTTGGATGTTATTATACCTAGATAATATTCAAAATAACCAATAACAGCAATTTTCCACTTTAATGATGGATCAATGAGATAAAGCTTCTCAGTCATTTATCGTCAAATCGACAACAACAGTCCCATAATTCACATTCAAATTAAAGAGTATCCACATAATATTGATATCTTTGGATGTTATTATACCTAGATAATATTCAAAATAACCAATAACAGCAATTTTCCACTTTAATGATGGATCAATACCATTCAAGCTTCTCAGTCATTTATCGTCAAATCAACAACAACAGTTCCGTAGTGGAAGTAGATAGAGGCAGCACTTAAGAGATGCCTGCAACAGGAGAGAGGCTGACGTCATTCGGCGTGGCTTTTCAACACGACGTCGGCGGCGAGATTTGTATCGACGTGGGTTGCTTTGCGCGGCGCGGCGCGGAAATCTAATGGGAAAAATTGGAGGCGGTGGAATCGGAATGATTGATGTCTGCGCGCACTAATCTGGCTGATCGGAGCTGAGGGCATTCTAGGGTAGACGAGCGTAGACGCAGTAGACGAAGCGTCTAGGGCCATCAAACAGCGATCGGGAATCTTCGGCGAGGTGGGTAATGGCGCCATTTATCCAGGGATGCGGGGGGGGGGTAAGGGGTAAACATCCCCCGATCCGTTCCACTGCTTTCTACACACTGCTTTCCACTCCCACTAGTTTCCTCGTTCGGAGCTTCCAGTTTACGCCTGCGAATAAATTTTTTCCCGCTGGAAACAAACAGGGGCCAAAGCTGCAACTGTCTGCGTGGCCGGGGGGGGGGAGTGTTGAGGGGTAGAAAAATGGGGGGTTTGGGGGGTTTCAGACCGACTCCAAGGCAACGCAGCATCGTTTAGGTGCTGATCGTAAATACAGCTGCAGCCGCCTCTGACTGGTGGTTATTTTACTTTCGTGAAGTTTTACTGCAGTTGTAGGGGTGTGGATGGAGGGGGGAGGGGTCAAATGTCAAAGTCATGATGATAGAAAAGTGTAGGATTGCAATGGAAAGATCACACAGAGATTGGTTGCATGGAGAACTGCAAATTTTATAAGTAATTGGAAATAAAAGTTATAATCATGAATGGAGGAACTCATGAATGAAAAAGGGGAAAGAATGATTAAAATAATACAGTAATTGGTTGCATGGAGGATAGCAAGTTTTATAAGTGATTGGACATGAAAGTGAGAATCCTTTATTCATAAATGAAGGATAACTCTTGAATGAGATGGGAAAGGATGTTCATTTTTTAAACTCATGGCATCTGTGTTTTTGATCATTCGATTGAGTTAATTCGAGGTGAAAAAGTGGATTGGAACTGTGGATTTTAACAGCATCATATTTTTGATTAAACGAAATTCAACTTCAATGTGAAGAGTTCTATACCTTTTATATTTGCTAGTGCAAGGGCTCTTCTGCTATCTACTACTATAATTTTGTGAATTATCGACATTAACTAAAATTCTATAGAAAAATTTAAGTAATCTGTTGAAAACTTATTGATCTCAACTGAAATATGAAGAGCTATACTTATCACTCTTATTCTGTTTACAAGTTCCAGCGTTATTTACTTCAATTTAGCGAATTTTCGTCATCAACTAAACTTCTATTAGTGGTTGCAGCGGCTCTTAAGTTAGCGACTAACTTCATTGAAACCACAGGAACTTGGCAAAGGATATTTAATATGGTGTAGCGCTTGAGAATATCACGTGACCAGCGGTCAGAAGCCTACTTTGATCCACGCACCTTTGACTGGCATGTTTTTGACCCGGATTAATTCTCTTACGGAGGATGAACATCTCCAGAATAGAAGAAGGCATCTCTCCCAGTATAGTGACCGCCACCACAATGCCCCGGCAACTCTATGTGACTCTCAGTTCAAAGTTAATCGATTAATCTACCTCTCGAAAGTATCGTCTGGCGGACTCATAAGAACTTGATACCAACTGCAATTTGTTATAATTGCTACGCTCTCCGATTTCTAATGTACTTGCACTATAGTCTTTCCATTATGCGAGGATTTTCTACTGATAAATTCGGAGAATGTTGAGTGGATGGGTATTGGAGATCTTGAACTCTTGTTATGCTTTAGTTAAAGTATAACATACTCTCACTTAAAATTAGGTTTAAGATTCAAGTGTACAGTTCTTCAGTGATTATCGTGAATCACATTTTCAAATAAAAGATGTTTTGAGAGAGTTGACACTCATAACATCATAGGAATGTTGTGAAATAACTTATGGTATATTATAATAAATGTATCATTTAAATATATTATGTGAAGTAGACTGGTATCTTATACCGATGATCAAGTCTACTTTATTCATGAATATTGATTAATTTGTTCATTATCTTGATTTGTCTTCTACATACATTTTTTTTTAATCTGTCCATTTCCTCAGAATTATAATATTGTTATCTAATGTTTCACATCGACGACAAATACGTGGAATTCCTGAAAAATCCTTATGTTCGATTTATCTCAGTTCAGTTAGATAATATCTTCATAATGTTATTGAATTTTAACGAATTAATCAAATATTGAAATCAATTTTCAAGCCTTATTAAACTCTAATTGATCTCTTCACACGTATTAGCTTTTAGAAGATAATTAGACTGGTGGAAAATTTAATATTCAGAAGAGATAGAACTTGTAGATGAAACTGGGGGCCACAATGATTAATGAGGCCTAGTAATAAGTCTGTAGATTAAGGGTTGAGGGGGGGGGGGGTGTCTGGGTCACGAAGCGCCACAGGCAAAGGTGTTTAGACAGCTTTGCGGCTAAACCATTGTCACAAGTACTTTCCACGAATTTAATGGCCAGTTTCTCTCAGTTACTGATACAGAATTAGCGTTTGTAAAAAGTAGGATTACTATCTTTCTCCTTCTTATCGAGATCAGCTAATAAATACTGCAGCTTGTCCCCGAATAATTCACAAAAACTCTCAACGAAGAAGTAAGTCTTCTCATTTGAAGTTGATGTACCCCTGGAGCCATCTGAGTTCGAGGACAAGTTTGTGGGATATAAATATGGAAATGTTCTGAAATCTCAATGGGATTAGAATAATTATTATACAATATTTTGCCCTCCCTTGGCTTTAAATGTTGGGAAGACAGAGGTTATTTTTAAAAGATATTCTGAGAAAAAACTCAAGCCCACACTCCAACTTATCTCTATTCAGTTCATGGTAGGGAGTTGTCCTCTGTTGAATTCTGTATTTTTTTTGTAAATCACGATATTAATAGATAAAAAAGAAGAAGGTGATTGGTTGAAAAAATGGAATGTTCATACTCATTCCTATCATAAAAATTGTTGACTCACTCTACCATCCCTTACTGGTCCCTTACAGGGTTTTTGTTATGGCTCAACAATTAGACTGTTACAAAGCCACTTATTCAATTGGAGAAAATATATGAAAAAATCATATTTTTCATAGTTTGAGGATCAGATGAAATCCACCGATCAAATTGAAAAAAAAAATGAATTGAATCTCACAAAAAATAATGGTATTGAACTTTTTTAAAATATCTATGTATTGCATTCTATTCTCCAATTTTAATACAAATAAAATTTCCATGGGAAACCAATAAAATTTCATTAATCAACAATAGATTCTAAAAATGTCGGTAGATGTAATTTATTGGTATGCAGACTAATACCAAAGCCTCTCCTCGATCGTCTTCTATAAAACATTCTTAAATAATACAATAAAATTAAATAAATAAAAAATTTGAATAATTATAAACTATCAGTATATCTTTTCCAAAAAATCTTCACATTATTCTCCAGTTTCTATAGATGTCTATTGTTAAATAGCCTAACTCAGGACACGTAGTCAAAGTATTTTAAAACAAAAACTCAACCCCGGTCGCTGAGCACGAATAGCTACCCCAAAAGACGCTTTTAGCAGCTCTTCCACATTGCTAACAAGTGCTGACAGTGAAATGCGTACCGTACGGAGACCGGACCTTGGCATTAGGGGACAGCTCTTGTAGCTAAAACGTTGCGAGAAGATTTCTTGCCGGAGGCCGGTGGTCCGGCAGACCCGCAATCAAAGCCCGGATGAACGTATAAATTACGGTATCTCACTTAGGCACGTGAAAAACGCTTTTCGCAGTGACGTCACTTTATAGGCCCATCCAAACAGGGCTGCTACCCGCCATGGGGGGGGGGGGAGCACTAATACGTCTTCGTGGAGAAGCCGCTGCTGTCATTCTCCTCCTTCTTTGCGTCGGACACCCGGACGTCCCTTTCAATTTCCTTCCTTCCTTCGAGAACCCTCTCTTGGCGCTCCTCCGCTCGGTCCTAGCAAGTGATTAAAATGTGTTTCAAACAGGTTCTACCGCTTCACTTGTGGCGAGTGGTTTCGGGAACCTGTTGTGAAATTTATGCAGAGAAAGATGTATCAGCTACCGATATCTTCAAGTTCAAAAATCACATTAAATCAGAATTAATCGAATCTGCTTAATTGATTGGTAGTTTTTTCAGTCTCTAGCTTCACACTGGTAGCTTGGGTTGGTATAGTTTGATTCTCATATGATTGATATCGTATTAGATTAAGGCTAGGCGCACACCGGTTAGTCAAGACGAGATTAGTCACGTTTAGTCACAGTATTTCACATAGTTGCTTATGAAGCAACACACACCGATTAGTCATTGCGTCAGTGAATGCTGCTTCATAAGCAACTATGTGAATTACTGTGACTAAACGTGACTAATCTCGTCTTGTTTTGACTTGACTAACCGGTGTACGCCTAGCCTAAGTAACAGCTGACGCTCAATATTTTTTTTCTATAGTTTTCCTACTCTCCGAATGAGGCTCAAGCCAAATTTTGGATAAGCAGCGTTGGGGAAAGCGGCCATAAGAAGTATAATTGTCTCTGGCTCCAATATCGTTGATGAAGTATGGTATGAATATATTTTGATAGATTTTGATATTGTTCAATCGTATTATTTCCTCAACTTTGCGAAAAGTAATTTTCATTATTCAATTCTATTGATGGAACTCTATAAATGATGTGATAATATTGGTTATTCAAGCAATATGTACTAGTAATAATAATTTACAAATCGAATAATTTTGTATTGTACCGCATAGTATTGGAAAATCTGTAAAAGAAATCATATTTCTTTATAAAGTGATTGAGTTTCACAGTGTATTCTCTTTTTCAAAAATATTTTGCACTAGGTACCTGTTTATTATTCAATTAGTGTGACCCAATTCGAAAAATCAGAGTGTTAACATGTACATTCCATTATTACTTATTTTTCACCATATTACTTTATAATTTTTTTTAAATTGTATACATTGATTGCATCGTCTGTCTCCAATTTGTTGAGTGGAATATGTATTTGATTTGTATTTGTGGTCGAATATGTTTTTGACAAAACAACCATGTTAAATCCATATAAACAGTCTGAATCTCAGTGAGATAGAATGGTCGATACTGTAGTTACATTGGACAAGTCACCAAATGGCTTCCATTGCCTTCACACAGAATGTGAGCAAAATTATGTATGGTTGTTCCACATTATTGAGCACACATCATACACGCAGAGCATGAATACTATTTGAAATGGAACAGCCGCGGGTATAATGAAAATTCAATAATGTTTCCTGCGGCTAAAAGTAATTATGGACACATTAATTGGCTAGCCACTCAGTATTGATCTATTTTGAAGAGTACATGACAGTCATGGTCTCACTCGCTCTTACTCTTTGGGGATGTACCGTTTGATTCTCTGTATTCTGAATTATTTCATATCTCTCCCTCCGTGTCATTTTACCTGCCCCTCCTCACCCTTCTACTCATCCCCCCTCTTCATCATGCTCTTCCTTCTCTAAGGAAGAGAAGAGAAAGGTCTCACTCTACTCTTCTTCCACCTCCTCTTCTCTTCTCCCCCCCCCCCTTACTCCTTCCCTCCTTCTGCTCTCCATCGATACTCTTTTCTCCATTTTTTTTTCTCAGCTGATTCAAATGATCATTCTTCTTCCTCTTCTTTTCCATTCTTAACTCTTCTTCTCTATCTTTGTCTCTGCAATTATCAAAAGAAATACACCACTCCAACCATTCTCTTCACTCTATCATCCCCTCTCTCCTTCTCCTCCCAACATTCTCCTCTTCCCTCTCTTCCATCTCTTTCTTCTCCTTTCAACTTGTTTAACCTTCTCTCTTTACTTTCTCCTCATCCTCCTTCCAACCACCTCCTCCTTCTCCCTCATCCTAATTCACTTATGATCTACCTCCTTTTTCTCTCCTCTACCTTCAAACCTCCTCCCTCTTCTTCTTCTTCGTCCTCTCTTCTTCTTTTTCATCATCATCATCATCATCATCATCATCATCATCATCATCATCATCATCATCATCATCATCATCATCATCTTCATCATCATCTCTTCTTCTTCTTCTTCTTCTCTCTCTTCTTCTTCTTCTTCTTCTTCTTCTTCTTCTTCTTCCTTCTTCTTCTCTTTCTAACTCTTTCTAACCTTCTTTACCTGCTTTCTACACCTGTTAGCCTCCCACCCCTTCTATCCCACCCTTCCTTCACTCTCTTTTTCTTCTCCTTCCTCTTCTTCTTTTTCTTCTTCTTCCTCTTCTTCTTCTTCTTCTTCTTCTTCTTCTTTTCTTCTTCTTCATCTTCTTCTTCTTCTTTTCTTCTTCTTTTTCTCTTCTTCTTCTTTTTCTTCTTCTTTCTGAACCTCTTTTTCAACCTTCTTTTCCTGCTTTCTCTACCTCTTAGCCTCCCACCCCTTCTATCCCACCCCTTCAATCACACCTTCTTCCACTTTCTCCTCTTTTTTTAATATCCATTTCCTTCTTCCTCCCCCTCATCTAGTTTCCCCACTTCTCCACCACCTTTCCTCCACATGCTGTCTCCTCTTTCTCTACTGCAACCTCCCTTCATCGTCGTGTGCCTCCCCGTCATCTTCCCCCGTGGCAACTACCATCAAAAGAAGAAGTGGGACTGCTGCCTGCTCTGGGATATTGGCACTATTCCATTGTGGAAGGAGCGCAGTCCTAGCTACACGGTGAATGTGAATTATCTCGGCCCTGCAGCGACTCATCACGGCCCCACTGCTCCACCATTGTGCCTTTCAAACCCCCCCTCCCCCCACAACCAACCCCCACGCCCCCCACTTTTGCACCCCCTGTCAATCTAGTCTCGGCCGTCGTGCGCGCATTGTTCCATTGCTATTTCATCACCAGCTATCTATGTAATTACACGTAATTGAGTTGGTTGTATACTAATTGAGCTCATTTCAAGACGATCGTGAATGGGGTCAACCTCGCTCTAGAGACGTCATGAAAGAGACTCCAGTCGGTATTGACATTTCAAACCGATTTTACTTTTTTCAAGGTTGAAGTTCAAGGATGTGCGTCCAAACGCACATATAGTAATATGCATGCTCACTCATGGAAACAGAATTATTAAACTACAGTATAAAAATCAAGGAAACACAATTTGCTATTTGAGGCGGTGTTTCACACATTTTCCAATTGTTTTGTTATAATTATTGGATTAACCGTATAATGAATCGAGGCTTTCTCTTACATTCATTGGACGTTTCAGGATTATTTTGTTTTGTTTTGTCTATTACAGCTTGTTTCTTATTAACCATCTGGGGACTGTTGCATGATAAAATACAAGCTAGTAATACTAGTTGTCACTATGGTAACTTGCCATCTGACAACTTGTATTACTAGCTTGTATTTTCTCATGCAATAGGCCCCTGATATAATTTAATAATATTCACATAAAAATCATGAATCATATATTATTAAAAACCATTAATATAATTCATACTAATCGTCTATGAATGGGGTTTCAACCTTCAAATACCGCCATTGAAATAGAAATAGAAGATGATTATCTATATTGAATAGAAGATATTATTCAGCCATCAGAGTTTTCTAAAATTAAAAATCCTTCCTTCATATTTTTAATACGTTTAAGACGTCTAGATGATTATCACAGACTGAAAAAATGAGAGAACTTGATATAGCTGTTTCAAATAGATTGTTGAGAGTGAATAAATCCATTAACTGAAGCTTTACTAAAGAGTCGACTGCTAAAGCTCTGTATTTCGCGAAGCGAGCGTTCTTATCAAGATGAACTTAAAATAATGCGCAAAATTGACGTGCTCCTCGTACACTGAAATGAGATAAAATGACATGCGAGTGCTCTTTACTAAGCGAAATCGAATGTCGAAAATCCACTTGACGAGTTTTGCTTCACTTTAGATCGATATTGTTAACTTTGTTTGCAAAAAGCCAATAAATCGTTTATCTCTATTACTCTGCAATTTTCCTTCGTGATTACTTTCAGTCGTGATGCATTCTAGAGTTGGTGCTTATCTTTTTAGGTTGTTTTATGAATCACTTCAACATGAACTAAAGGTTAATCAGTTGTACATGGTTGTAGGTTGAGCTGTCTTACATTTACTACTTTACGTCAACAGTGTGACTAATAAAAGTCATCATTTACTTGAATTGACTGACATCTTGTAACTGTACTCAATTGCTTGAACTTGTTGCATGTTCTGAATGTCAGTTTCTTCCATACACTTTGAATGTTTTTTTTTTGTCAAGCATGTCAACTTTTTGCTTGAATCTTCCACTTTTCAATGTTTCCAGTTTCTTTTCCTTGTTATAAACTGAGTAAAAATTGAAATTTTTTAAAGTTACATTTCGGTATTTTTCTTTGATATACTGTAATTTGATCATTATACAAGTGATTAAATGACGAATATAATATATGTTGAATCAAATATTAAACAGAAAAACAAACAAACAGACTTGGTCAAAGCTCTGAAAATAAGCACAATTGTTCGAAACGCGTCCACGGCTCACCGTAACTGTACTGTATATTGCAAAAATATATGTATTGTTATCGATTTATGATATAATTATATTTCTTTGAATGATTATGTGGTTTAAGTTCATCTTTTCATACTTTTTACCCCTGTGTTTTTAGAACAAGAACCATAAAATCTACCTTATACTTACAAATTGATATTTTTAACATAGGCATGTATAGGAACATACGGTTCATATACCAATCATATCCCATGTATTAAGTCCTGTTTTATTTTATTTACTGGTTTTCCTCAAAAATACAGCGTTCACATTTTTGTTTGATACGTAATTGAAAATTAAATAATGAAATGTCAAAATACATGAAGTACATTTAATATTCTATTTCGATTGAATGTAGAGTACTCCATATCATTTTCAATTCCAATGGAGTGCTGTGGACTCTATATAAATGTTGCATTATTTGCTGTTAATAAATAACAGCAACAATTCTAATATAATTTGTTAATAACAGTTGAGAGCTCTAAAAATTGAATGTTGTCTGATACAAAGTTATCATTTGACATTTGAAGCATTCAAGCATTTATAATTTCTAGCCGGTACTGGGAACTAGGTAGTTTTAAAACCGTTATCACACAAGTACTGTCAGCTTTCAAACTCGTATCTTATTACCGAACGGTATCGTTGTGGATGTTTGTAATTTCCATTGGACTAGAGCATGGGAAAGTTGAATTTCGCCTCTTCATTCAAGCAGCACTCATTCTCGGCTATTAAGTTTTATTCACAGCAATTTCAGTGTCTATTGCAGTTCGTTTAAAGTGAACTGATTTCCGGTCAGCGTTGTCGAATCGCGTGTCCTATCCTTTCAGCGAACGCGTATTAGGGTTGAGGCGTCTCCCCACACCCTCGAAACCATCAATTCGAATCGCATGCCTTGAAACAGTTCAAACAACTTTCAAAATTGTGTTATTAGACCTCTCGGTAAGGAACGTTTACACGCCTGCATTCAAGTTGCGTCAGAAATACTCGGCCCCTCATCTTTTTCCAGTGTCTTTATCTTCCTCTTAATGGACTGTATTGGCCACCTTCTACTCACAGAAAAAAATACTCATTATTTATGGGTGTGCATCACGTGATAGTTTGGAAGATCAACTTTTCTCATGATTGCATTCAGAAATATGGGTGTACTGTGAATGAAAAACATGATGCTCGTTCCAAATTTCATTCATCAACTCTCAGGCTCATGTGACTTGATTGTAAAGCATAATATAAAGAAATAATCTGATACAAGAAAGAAAGGCAATTCATAGTTTATCCTCACACATCATGAGTTTGCTTCTACCTAGTGGTAAAAATATTTCTCATCCTACAATAGCATTGTTATTAACCAGTATCATGACTCGTTCTTTTTTTATTCATTTATTTCAACTTGAAAAGGACCATGAATGATGTTAAAATATTTTCTTAACTCCTAGAACGTATGCATATTATAATATTATCATCACCCTCATGAATAAGATCCATGTTATATCAGAGATAATCCAAATCTGATTAGGCTATTATTGGTTGAAATATTTATTATTTAGATATTTGGTTAGTCTATGATAATATTAATATGACAGTTGCCCGGTTTTTCAGTCGCTCAATAGACAGTTTATGGATCCAATAGCACTATTGAATCAATAACCATGTGTTTTCAAATGCTAAAAAAATTATTGATTCAATAAGTTTATTGAACGACTGAAAAACCGGGCATGTATCTTAGTTAATGAATACGAGTATTGTTAATACTGTAGCTATAAATGAGGTACTTCAATGTCAGTCCAGATGCGTTAGCAAAATGAATCGGCTCACAGAAGATCTTGAATAGACAGTAACATTCTACATGGAATAATACAGTTTATACAGAGGAAGTTCATAAATTTATAACGTTTCTACAATATTTATACTTTTATGCAGAGGAGTGTTCCGTTTCGGATGTGAAGCAGCTCACTGTCTTCCAGTAGAGATTGCTGATTGGAGAACAGAAAGGAAGTAAGAACAAGTTTACTTTTGATTAGCGGGTGGCAGAGCAACTGGTTCAGGTCTGCACTCTGGTCGTGCGTCTTCCATCCTGACCCGTCTGGGAGGCTGCAGAGCAGAAGGAGTTGATGACCCAAGAAGACCTGGTCTGGCACCGGGCGGGCGTCCTTGGTTCTCTCTCCCCTCCTTCTTCTTCACCTCTTTCGTCTTCCTCTTCCTCTTCAATCCTCTGTCTTCTTCTTTTTCTTCTCGGTGTTTCCCCCACCACCGGCCACATGGGATGCAGCCGGCCACGCGACTATAGCTTGAGGCGCGCTGCTCTGTGCGAGAGAGCGCACCATAGAGAGAGTGAGAGTGAGAGAGCACTTTGCTAATTGGACTCGCCGTCGACTTGTTTCTGTATCAGCCGTGCTCTCTGCGTCACATCGTCTTCATCCGAACGAATTTTTTCATTTTTTCGTTTATTCTTCTTCGCTTTATGCTTTTTATTATGCTCCGTCGTTGTTGTTTTTTTTGTTCTTTTTTGTAGGATAAAGTTCTTCGCATACACTTATCTATGTTTCTTATACATCTTTCAGTTTCTTTCGTGTCTCCTTCTTATTCTTCTCTTCTTCTTCTCTTGACTTCCAGTTTCTTTCGTGTCTCCTTCTTCTCCTTCTCTTCTTCTTCTCTTGACTTCCAGTTTCTTTCGTGTCTCCTTCTTCTTCTCTTCTTCTTCTCTTGACTGACCCCATCTATGTTTCTTCCTATTCTGCTTCTACGATTATTCGTTCCATATTCTTCTACACCTACAAGTTTCTTCTCTGTTTCCCTTTTATTTTCCAATATTCTCTGTTTCTCCTCTCTTCCTTCTACGCTACGTCATGAGCAAAGTAGGAAAATAAAGTTTTCTTCGTGTCATCTTCCAGTCCTACTTTGTTTCCTTCTTCTTAATTTCCTCTGTTTTTTCATCTCTGCCTTCTTATTTTGTGTTCCTTCTTTACCACTTCCTACTAGGCTTCTTCGTTTTTCTTCCTTCTACATCATCCAGTAGTCTTAATTTTCTTCATCTATCTTCTCTTTTTTTAGTTCTTTTTTCTTCAACATCTTAAACATTATCTTCTCTTTCTTCATTTTTCTGTCTCCTGCTGTTTTCTTCTTCTTTTCTTCTTTTTCCATCATCTTTATCTGATTCTCATCCATCTTCCTATATCTTTTTCGCTTCCTTCTTCTTTGTCTTCTTCTCCTTCCTCCTTCTTCTTCTTCTTCTTCTTCTCTGTGCTTCTTCTTGTCCCTATTCTTCTTCTTCTTCTCTTCTTCTTCTTCTTCTTCTTCCTTCTCCTTCTTCTTCTTCTTCTCTCTTCTTCTTCCTCTTCTTCTTCTTCTTCTTCTTCTTCTTCTCTCCTCTTCTTCTTCTTCTTCTTCTTCTTCTTCTTCTTCTCCTCCTCTCCTTCTTCTCCTTCTTTCTTCTTCTTCTTTCCTTCTTCTCTTCCTCTTCTTCTTCTTCTTCTTCTCTCTCTCTTCTTCTTGTACTCTTATTATCGTTATTATTATTACTATTCCTTCTCTTCTTCTTCTTCTTCTTCTTCTTCTTCTTCCTCCTCCTCCATCTCCTCCTACTCCTTTTACTCTCTCTTCTTCTGTTTCTTCTTCTTCTTCCTCTTCTCATCCTCCCCAATATTTAACTTCGTCTCCCTTGTCTTCCTATTCTAGTCTACTCAGTTTTCCTTCTCTTCTCATACATTTCCCCATTGCTCACCTTTCTTTCCTTGTCAGTCTTTGCTTCTTATTCATCGCCGACATAACGTTTTTATTTTCATTTGGTGCCAACACTCTGACCACAACAAAACCAGATACAAATCTCGGCAGGTGCAGGTGTACTTGAGCTTGAGAATCCTGTTTCTGTTTCTACTCACTCTTTTATACCACTCCTCTCTTCCAATGTCAACACGTTTTGCTGCGCCGATGATGGTCGGTGAAGTTTGAACTGCTTCCATTCAGAATTATCAGAAGAATCCTAGAAATTAATATTTTCTTCATAAAATAAAGTTTTACCAAGAAATAAATAGGAGCTGTTATTGATGGAGAGGAAGATCCCTATCTTCTCTATGTTAAAGGCGGTGATGCCTGAGTCTCGATCTCATTGGCCGAATTCACTCGGGACCGAATTTTTTTCATAAAGCGAACTTTTCATAGATTTAGGGCCGCTTTCCCCAACGCTGCTTATCTTAAACTGAAGCTTAAGCCTCATTCGGAGAATAGAAAAAGTATAGAAAAAAAATTGAGCGTCAGCTGTTATTATTTAAGCCGCGTTGGGGAAAGCGGCCCTCAAACGGTATACTAGATTCAAACGGTATACTAATAAAGTATAAATAAAATGTCTCTTAATGATGAGATGGTATGAGCAAAATCGAATTTGGTTGGATTACTAAAATATTTCACTCAAAGCAAATTTGTCTTCGGATATGAAATATGGAATATATTCCTGAGTTATATGGATTAAAGTGCGAACCCGCTATTGTAGTAGGCTTTCCCCTATACAATACCGAGGATTGACCATCACCCATCAAATCTGCCGTCAAATGTGACATATCTCTGACCTAATATCACCCAGATACAACGTCGTAAATCATATTGCCTCTTCAATGACGTCATAACCTAGGTGCATAGGGCCTGTAGAAGCAGTTATCTGTAGCATACAAACTAGCATATTAACAAACTGTAACATACATAGCACCATAGAGTAACTATAGATAACAATCCATTCCTATTCTGTGATAGCACATAAATTAGGCGCATACCTCACAATGTTTATACAACAATGTTTTGGTCATAGTCGGCTGTTTGTTTAACAAGTTGTTTATGTATTCGAGAGCTCAGCTCTCACTGCTCTCAGTAACAACACATTCTCTTGTTCCTCATTTCTTTCAGTTTGTGCCTTGTGGTTTATTCCAGGAAAATATTCGCCCTCATCGTACTGGATTTTAGTCTGAAACAGAACTTCCCTTTAAAACTATGTACTATGTAGTCTCTATGAAGTATATAGTAAAATAAATTCCTCCTATCATTGTTATTTTATCAATTTTTCTCATAAATTTTTATTTCTCATTGTTAATTGCTAAATAGCTATTGAGCGCGATCTTCCGTAACCGTTTCCTTCTTCGATTCTCTCAAAATTATCTACTAGCCTCATAAATTGTAGACCTTAATACATGATTCGATAGATCATTTTGTAGGTCGTTTTTCTTTTATCCAGCTACGGCCTGTGAAGTGAGAAATAACATATTGGGGCTTAAAAAAGGTACTGCTCCGGGAGTAGATGGAATCTATTCAAAATGTCTGATAGAAAAATTCTTCAGCAATATGTGACCCGTTAAAGCATGTTATAAATCTTTGCTTCCAACAGGGTATTTTCCAGATGAAATGAAAATAGCTACAGTTATTCCTATAGGTCTAGTAGGACTGAACTTTCTATCGTCCCTATCTCCTCCTCTCAAGTATATCCAAAGTAATTGAAAAGTGTGTAAAGTCGAGGCTGGTATCCTATTTGGAAAACACAACATTTTGTTCAGTAATCAATATGGATTTCGAAAGGGTATGAGTACATCCGATGCAATTTTAGAGTAACAAGAGAAATTTTTGAGCAAATTAGATAATGGGGACAAATGCTTTGTGAATATTTCTGGATTTACAAAAGCATTTGACACATAGTTGACCATAGAATTCTAATGGATAAAATGGAAACAATAGGGAAAGGAGTTATGGCATTGTCATTCTTTGAATCATATTTAAATAGTAGAAGACAAATAGTTAGGCTTGATAAAAAGACAAGTGGATTATTAAATGGGAATATTGTAGGTTCATAAGGAACAGTGCTTGGGCCAGTTTTGTTCTTAATATACATAAATGATTTATTAAATATAAATCTAGGGAATTGCTCCTTGTACTCTTTTGCGGATGACACAGTTGCTATAGTTTGGGGGGAAACTTGGCCAATCACTTTCCAGAGAGCTAATAAATGCTTTGATGTTATCAAGTCCTGGTTAAAGAATAGTCTTCTACATTTGAATATTCAAAAAACTAGATTTCTTCCCTTTTCTTTGTCGTCCTCTGGATTGCCTCCAGACAATACTGACTGTAAACTAGTATCACATAATATAAATTGTGCCAGTCCATACTACAGCTGTGGATGTCCTACATTAGAGAAAGAAATGAAATAAAAATATTTAGGTGTAGTACTGGATGTACATTTACGGTGGAGCTCGCACATTTCATACATATGTTCAAAACTTAGAAAATTAATTTATAAATTCGTCTAAGGAATGTCCTTCCTATCTATCAATTAAGAATGGTATTCTTGGCACTGATACAGTCAATTATCTGCTATGGTATTGTATCCTGGGAGTTCAATTTTGCAACCTCTCATAATTTTTATAAAAGAATAAAAATATGTTTAAAGAGACCCATAAGATATCAACTGAAGTATTGTATAGAGAATTTGTTTTAGTATTGATACCTTATTTGAAATAAATCTTATGAAGTTTGTGTATTTAAGACGTTCAGAGTTTCCAGTTATGGATGAACATGTATATTCCACTCGTCGAAATCTTGCTAATAAATTAAAAGAACCCTTCACAAGAAGTAGAGTGGCCTCCTTACATGCTTTGCTAAGGGACCACGACTTTTCAATAAACTGCAATCAAATATATCAGATGCATCCAGTTATAATTTGTTTAAAAATAGACTTAATCGCTCTATGAAGAAAAACGTTTAATAGAGGTGTGATATTGTTTACAATTTTCTTGCTGTCATTCAAAATCTAGGCTTGTTTTTTTTTATTACTTATTTTTCTGGGTAATTTATTGTTAAAGATTCATAATCCCATCTTGTGAAAAGCACACTGATTATTGTATAAAATTTACTTTATTGTTTGATACCTCAAAATTGTTATTGTATTATAATTAAGTTGACTCAATTGAGAGCGAGACATCCCTCAACACAGGTTTAGCTCTAAAGAGGGATGCACTGTGGTTTTTCTGTTATATGCTTAATATTATTATCTATGTTCAATCATTATGCTTGTATTTGTGTTACCAATTGTAATGTTCAATCATTATGCTTAATGTATTATTGTATTACATAATTGTAAAATTGAATAAACGAATTATTATTATTATTATTATGATTGACAGTATAGTCAGCATAGTAATTCAAAAAATTTCATTTCAATTTCAAAAACATCTTAGATTCATTATCGTATTAGTATGACTGTTATATTCTGCTGATTTTCTATTCGCGTTGACCAATTTTCAAGAAAAAATTAATATTAATATTTAAAATTCATTACCAGATTAGTATTTTTCAATTTGCTAAGTCCAAATACCAATAAAACATTAATATCGACGTTGTACATTAACAATTTACTGTTATATATAATGTGTTTAAATGTCTATAGCAGGATTAATTTAACTTGTCAGAAAACAGCTGTTTCGCCAATAAGTAAACATTGATTTCACGCAGCTTTGACACAATAATCCAAAGGCTTACTAAAGTGTCACATAGACCTTTAAAGTCTTTAAAATACCTTTTTAAAGAAGACCTCTCAAATAATACCTTTTTAAAAGACCTTTTCAATAATCTGCGAGATTCAGCATTTGTAGGTTAACAGTATTGTGATATTGATTGTCGAAACAGCTGTTTTCTGACACGTTAAATTAATCCTGCTATAGTTTATCACTGTTTTAGTATTTCCAGCGTTTTTTAGTACGACTTAATTACAATTTTTGGATTTCCCCACAAGCCATGACTAACTTCCAATGAATAGGCTACTTGCCGGCATTTTAAGTTTCTATTAGGCTAGAAGTCACAGTAGTTGTTTAGCAGCACACATCGATGCAACGACTAATCGGTGATTTACTGTGTCTATTGTCACATAGACAATACATAGATTACAACTATGTGTCACATAGTTGTGAAACAACTATGTGAATTACTGTGACTAAACTTGACCAATCTCGTCTTGTCTTGTCTTGACTCACTTGTGTACGCCTAGCCTTATGCTTCCCCTACAGAGTGAACTAGATAAACTTTTTCTCATTCCTTCTGTTCGTAGATAGTTGAGTTTTTGAGCGAAGCACATTCATGCACGGAGGGAGCACTTTCTTGCCTCAGCCTGTGTCGTAGTTTCTGATACAGAGTAGAAGATGCGTTGGCTGCCCTGCCCGGGCTAAGTGAACGGTTGCCAAGTGAAGGTGGTGGTATTCGTGCAGTATTAAGGATGCTCACCGTAGACACACGCCTGGATATGTGCAAGGCTTTAGTGCAAACTCTTGTTCACTACACCGAGCCTTTCCATACACACCGACTTGCTACCCCTAACCTACTTCGCAAAATCAAGCGACCGTGTTAAGTAGATTCCTCCTATTCTGTCGGTGATTCATCCCCCTTCCTGCCCCCCTTTTATGCCCCACACTCTTTTTTCCTCCTTAAAAATCAATGAGACTTCCGCTTGCCACGTTTAGCTAATTCTAGGAAGATCTGGAATTCCTGGAAGTCTATATAATACTGTGAATTCAGCTCATCGTTTCAGTTTCTTCCACCTGACTTATGTCAAATATGATTTTCCTCTAAAATTTCAAGTTGAAACTTCTCTCTGCTATTAGACTTCACAGTTCCATTATGAGCAAAGATGACAAATCATCTTTCAGAGAAAGTAAGCTGTGAACTGAGCTCATCTATTCAGTTTTCTTCTCTAAAGCTTCTTTACCTCACTTATGTACAAAATGATTTTGCAGTAGAAACGTTTCAAATTGGAGTGTATTTCTAGAAAATCGGTTGGTAAGTTCCATCATTAGCAAAAATTACGTTCAAGGGAAATATACTTTCTACTGATCATCTTTCACTGTTAGTATTATTAGTTGAATATTCAATTGAGGGATTGCAAGAAAGAGCTTCCTTCATAATTATAATTGATAAGTGTATCATTCAGTGTAGATGATCACTATTGGCACTACATTCTTCAACTTAATTATTGTCTCTCTCTTGATTTCTCAGTATTGCATGCTCTAGAGTCTAGATCCTTGTTTTCAATTCCTTCAGATAGAACGAGTTAGAATTTTAAAAATGTGCAGAAAAAACGTGGTGGAAGAGGGTGGATTGAACGATCAATTTTTCTGTTCACGTAAATTGAGAGCGAGGCTCGGTGTGAAATTCACCGCTAAATGCACATTACACAGAACAGCAGTTTGGTGTTAGACCGGGGAGGCCTAAAATCATCTGCAACAGCTGTTACTGTGCTGTGAGTGTGTGTGTTCATGTGTGAGTGTGTGTGGGCGGTACAAATTTCCATCTAGGAGCGTGAGGTAGCAACCAAGCAACGCTAGAAATGTTCTGTTCAACCCTCGAGGTTTGCAAATGTGTTTGGAACATTGATTTTCTGTCTACATGTTGGTGAATAACGCACTGAATTTTAAATTAATAATTCCAACGTCATTGCTGAGCTCATTCAATGAATTTCCATTTGCATCGGACGTGCACTTGAAATTAGTTGAAGAGATATACAATATTTTCCCAGCTTGATACTGTCCATAATAGGAAACTCTGTTTCCGCTAATTGATGATGCATGAGGAGAACCCCTGAAAATGCATTTTGTGCTTGAAACATGATTATTACTTCAAAATACTGTACAGTAAAGCGAATACTCAACATACACAAGAGAATAACTTTATTAATTAACATCACATTATTCCCTACGCGTGAAAAGAAGGTAGATTTAAGTAATAATGCTGAATTTGCTAAAAATAATTTGTATTCACATTTGGAACATGTCACATTTCCTAGAATCACATATCAACTATTCTCTGTTGGAATCAAATCCTCCTCAAAATTAGGTATAAACATATTATATAGTCCGATTCACGTCAAGAAGTCAGCATTGTTTATATGAGGAACATTGATGCCAAGTTTCATTGAGAGAGAAAGAGGAAACTGCGCCAAACGTGTTTGTTGGGACTGTGTGCGACAACAATACATAGTGCAAATAGGATAGAGATATTAGCAACTGCCTTGTGCTGAACAAGGATAGCAAACTCCCATCTAAGCAATGCTGACTTCTTGACGTGAATCTCACTATATCTGTTCTTGTTTCAATAGTGGATGATTCAAGATGATTAATTATACATGAAAACATTTATTTTCAAGAGATACCTGAAAAAATTGTTATTACATTATGAAGAACGGTTTGCAGCAAGTCTCGATAGATTAGTATCAGCTCTCTAGTTGGTTGGTACCTGAGACAATAAGCAGATTAACCTCTACAAGAGACAGGTTCATATTGAATGAATGTTGATAACTGATTTTTCATGAACCTCTTCAAAAGACCGGTTTATATCAAATGAATATTGAAAACTGATTGTTGATGAACCTCTTTAAAATACAAGTACATAATAAATAAATAAATAAATGGATAATTTATTCGACAAACAACAAACACTGTACAATCAAAAGCAAGTTCAAAAATTACATTCTCAGTAAGAAACAATGTTGTCTATTGTCTAAATAGGCATCCCCAAAGGTAATCCTGAGTGGGGATCCTTCATTAAAATTTAACTTAAAGTTCAAGAACTTTGAAAAATCTTAATTTGAATAAGTTTGAAAATAATTGAAGGAATGTTGATAACTGATTGGTGAACAGCAGATAAGTTGTGGGATGAATGTGAATATGAATGTTCATTATTGTGGGACATTAGCATTCATCTTCCGCCACGTCCCACTTGAGTAGTATCAGAGATATCAGAATTGAGAGTCCTCTCCTTTTCTGTGGTGGTATCAACATCAGCCCTGTGGCCCTGCCTTGCTGAGTCAACGGTCACCCGCTTCGGGAACAGTTGAAGACCTCGCCAGTCCTAATGAGAACCAGAAGATTTGCGTCGGGTTACAACGTTCCACTGAATTGAATCAAAAGGGTACAGTACCGCACAGCCCTCTCAACACCTAAACAGATAGAATTTCACGACTGGCAATATAACTGGGAAGCCTTTACTACTACAGCAATAACAACTACACCATTCGGCCAAAGAACGATCTCATTCCACACTCGGCAGCCTTTGACGCTCAATTAGCTCGTTCAGTGAAAGGAGCCGTATGTGCTCTTGCACTTTCAGTAATTGCTCAAACAGTCGAACCGTTCGAAGTGCGGTTTCAAAATCCTTCTAAAACTATTCATACAGTATTAGGTCAAGTTACAGAGAGTGTATAGTCACAGTGTGGACATTACATGTCATACTTTTGATTGGTTAGCTCCGACAAATCCGCCATACTTTTGCCAATTCCCATAAGATTTGCATTGGAATGAAAAGCAGATCATATGTTATGATATAAGATTGACTTCTAACCTACATTTTGCCTTTGCCAGTATTAGTTTTCATCATTTCAAGTTTTTAAAGCAATACCAAGAGTAGAGAGACTATTTTTAATGGTAGAAAAGTTAGTCTTGATGTTGTTTATCCCAAAATAAGTTTGACAAAAGAAAGGTAATTGGTATTTACAGAAACAAATGAAATAAATAGGAATCCTTGAAGAGGATATTTGGTATATAGGGATATTTGATTAGATTGATCAAGAATTGGAATATATAAATATTACATAGGAATGCTTGTAGAGGATATTAGTATCTAGGGATATTTGATTAGATTGATAAAGAATTGGAATATAGAAATATTACATAACCACTAGATACAAGAGTATCTCTGATGAATTCGTAAACGAATACTTTGCTATTACTGCTTCCCATTCCACTTTGTTGAGCCTATTAAATCTGAATGAAAGCTATATATTTTCACTCATTACTAATGTCTGTTTTTTTTTCCAGGTGAGTTTTGTCCAACTGTTCTGCTCCATTATCGCGAGTGAAAAGTATTGGTAAGATTCCCTAACCGTTGTTCTGGTAAGCTATACTAACTTCTGAAATCTTTCATTACTGCTTAAAAGTGCTTGTTTTCTTAGTTTTAATAAGATTCTCTCATCAATCTATGCACTGCTTTAATTACATTGAACATAGATTTGTATCCATAATAGAGAGAGGAGATAAAATTGAGATATCATGAAAGAAATCATACAATATTCAATTCAAGAATGAGATATCTCGAGAATCTCTGTTCTCACCTTCAGTAATATAATTATGAGGATCTCTGTTCTCATTCCTGGGTAATCCAATTAATCACCACCCATCGGTAAACCAAGAAATTCACAAATCAAAGAATCTCATCTCTTTTCAAATCACGATAGCTCAGCACTTGTTCACTTCATTTAGAAGTTACTTGAATGTTACTGAAGCTACTGAATGAAGTGAACCACTGCTGAGCTATCGTGATTTGATAAGGGAATCAGTTACTTTTTATTGACCTAGTCTGTACCAATTCAATTGACTACTTATTGCAAGAAGCTGCATCCAGCTTTCTTTTCTGAGGTGAAAATAGATTTATCTTGAATAGCAGCATTTCGTATCGTACACTACATGCTGAGAAAGGGCTGGTTTAGAGCGAGCTGATCTCGGGGAGTTGGTTGAGGGGGATCTCAATACTGCAATCTTAGACGAGATCCGATGTGGCGGCTGCATTGCATAATACCATAACTGCATTATGCATGACTACATTACATACTCACGTTGCAGAAGGCATGCATGTGGAACATGTGCATATACATAGATCTTCTCCGTAAGGGGTATAATTGAGGTCCAGACAAGATATTCCGCATTCTGGATCCGCTTACACGTTGTCCTCTTCCTGGCAACTTCCTCCTCTCTACCCAGCAGCCTTCACTAGCCTCTGCCGTCTCAGTTTACTCCTCTGATGGTCGTCGTGCATTCATTATAGGTCCGTGTACTCCATGTTTCGATTTTCCCTTCTTGTACCTTTCCAGAGGTTTCCATTCCAAGTAGCCATGTGGAATTTCGAGTGTAATAAGGCAGGCTTCTCATTTCTCAATAATTGTGTTATTCCAGTGATTTGAGCTCCTACGTACTGCTCTGTATTACCATTTCGTCATGTGAAATGTAGACTTGAGACTCATAATTTGGTACCTATAGTTGAATACATCCGATACGGAAGTTATATAATATTCTGTAGTTCCTATAGTTGTATATCGTTGTATATATTCCTATTTATCTATGTCCTATATTCTATCTATCCTATAGTTGAATACATCCGATACGTTAGGTATATCTATTCTATATGTTATAATATACTATCGAAAAGTTCTCTTTTAAAAATGTTCTCTTTGAAATCATTCTGAAAAATGGATAAAATTTCAACCTAAACGTGGACTTGGGTTATTCACGGCGAGGTGGAACAACCTTCGGGTCTCCCCAACGACGAAAGCCATACGCTGAATGAATAATAAATATATTTATAATTCTATAGTGATTGGTGATCTTATGTGCTGCTCTACCTAGTCATCATAAGAGTAACGTCATGTGAAATTTCGAATCTCAAGTGAGACTTACCGTGTCTAAAATGCCTTAATGAGGTAGTTCCAGTGATTTGACATAGCTAAGAGGAGCAAAAATCAAGGATGATTTTCCTTGTTTCTTCCCATTGATTCCAAATACAAATACGAGCAAATTTCATGGATGATTTTCCTTGTTTCTTTCCAGTGATTTCAGATAGCAAAGAGAAGAAAATACCAAGTATCATTCCCTTTGTACAGTCACATTCATATTTTGAGTTCGTACTGTATATTATATATGGAATAAGACTTTCCTTGCATCAATTACGTTGTTTCAGTAAGTATAATCCTCCATGAGCAGAACAAAGTAAGGAACTAAGAGCACGATAGTTGGGAAAACAATATTTGGCGAGATTTCCTTGTTCAGAAATCCTTTCATATTGAATCTCTTGGAAAAGTTCTCCATGTTCTCCAAATTTTCGCCCCCAAGATTTCCTTTAAACATCACTTGGATGCTTTATATTCTGACATGATTCCACGAACTTACTAGGCATATTGTGAATCTAGCAAAAAAATATATTCTGGAGCTTCCTACTTGACGCAATCCTCACAAGTTTATTCATGTAATTCCATTCTGAATAACGAATCTCCTTGATACTACTTTTTTAAAGATTAATGGATAGATTAGCCCTTTTGAAAGGCAAGTAGATAATCTCTACTAGAAAGAGATTATGTTTTGATTCAAAGTAGAAAGTCTGTTCACATAACTCATACTTGTTATTTGAGTGAGATGATTTAGAAATGATTATTTTGGAAAACAAATAGAGCCTGCGAAAATTCGATTTTTTATGTATCTTTTGGCGCAAAGCGCATCAAAATCGGTCCACTCCAACTTCTCCACGAATTTTCCACAGTCGGGCATGAAACTCTTTCTCATGAAACTCATAATTATATAAGATTGCTATCTAGTCTTGAGGCTTATGAGCAAATTTTATCTAACCTATCTTACTAATGAAACTTTAGAATGAATAACCAAGTTATCAAATTTGTGATCAAATTGAAATAATAAGAAGTTTTTGAGGATATTATTTCCATTCATATTCTTTCTGCATGATTAATTTGCAAGAAACAACAGAATTTTAATAGAAGTAACATGAGTTACATTTCCCTATGTTGCACACGGTGTCACGTATTCATTCAACCCCAGTGGCTCAACAAGAAAATGTATCGAATAATACTGGAAACACGTTTTAAAAGTATGTCAGAGCATACGTGACACAAATTCGAATCAGAGGAAAGGAACTGTGATGCCTGCATAGCAGGGTGATTTTCATTTCTCAGCTCGCTTCATAACGATCTAATTCTTCTCAGAGCTCATTAAAAAAAGTCGCGTTTACTTGCTGGAGAGCATGCTAGTCAAACCTTTGAATTTCTCGCTCAAAATTTAATTGGTAGATTTCAGTAGTTGTGTTTCATCTCAGACTCCAAAGGAAATACAAGGTTATGAGTGGACTTGTGGATTTAAGTTGCAAAATATTATTCTTATAGTCTAATGTGATGTCTATATATGGTATCAAACCTTATATATGATCAGGATTTCGATTATTTCTTCACTCTTGCTCATGTCTTGAATTTTACATCCCTAGCCACTAGTAATTGAAGTGTCACACCTGATTCCTTTGTCATGTATCGATTGAATAATCGATAGAATATAAGAATTTGACAATGGAACGAATAAATGCCATCTAAGTGCCTTTACCTTATAGGATGTCTTTACATTGCATATATCTTCATTGTTATTCAATAAATAAACATATTCGTTTAATATGCTTATGTTGGACAAGATAACTAGAAGATTTGTTCAATGTTTTCTCTTTAAGTCTTCAACTCTTTAAGCACTAATTCGGTTTCATAAGGTCTTCCTTTCAAAATCTCAACTGTAATCTATACCATCCAGAATCTCTTATACTTCACACAATAAGTGAAATAATTATTGAATAAAAATGAATTATTCTACAACTACTTTGTGTGGAATCAAGCCTGGTTTCATAGACTATGATTATGATAATCTATAATCTAGAAACAATACTCTAGAAACTCTTATGATCTATTGTGATATTCATATTGAAATATTGTTCTCCTGAAATTTCTACATTTCTTTCAACAAATCCTCGTACACATATTCACTTTGGGAAGTAGATTTTGCACTCAACAACTCGCATCGAATTCTGGTATTCATGACGTCATGCCAGGGGACATTGTGTTATCATCACCGCTGTGGTTCCCATCATCATCATCATCATTATCATGCCAATCATAGTAATGCTTTAGCCAACATCAGCATGAGCAGTGGCCACCATTTCATTACAAAATTGAACTGAACTGGATGAACGTAGCGCCGCTACTGTGAGTATCGAGAAAATTACTTATTAATGTATGCAAGCAATTGTAATGACGTTTTACCCACACTACACTCACTCTTGTATGCAAATCACTCTCATCAATATACTTCTCTCATCATTTTGTGCTGGTTCATTCTAAACCCCCCCCCCCCACACCACCGTGTTCATGCTCCAGCGCATCAGTAAATGACAGTACTGTGGTTCTCATAAAAACGCGTAATTTTCAATCTCACTTTTGCAGCATAATAACATAATGTTGTGAAACATTCGGGGTTTAATCGTTCAATGCTGGAGAGTGAAAAATTAGAATAGAATGGCTGCCTCAAGTTTTTGCCTAAAGAGAGAAAGAGAGAGTGAAAGAAAAACACGTGTAAGGGTCGGGAAATAATTATTCTTTGAAACTATAGTTTTGATAAAAATTTTCAAAAATTTCAAGAAGTGTCCTCATCATACGTATTTAATTATTCATTATATGACTATAATCAGGAAAGAGGATTGGTTGATAATTATCTTACAATGTAACATAATTCTGAGAATCATGTTTCACAAATTCCTAATATCGGTGAATCTGGATGTACATTATTCTCGTTTTTAAGTTTTTACATTTTGATACACATATATTTGGAATTACAGTACTTGTAGACTCAGTTTCCAAACTACATATTGTATATAATTATGTAGTATACATGTATATTTGGAGGAATGTAAACTCAGCCTAGACGTATTAAATAGAAATTTAGTGGTAACAACTAGCCGCGTTGTTAGTGATTGTTAGTAAAACCTTAGACAATAATATCAACAACTTTGAACACTGATTACTTGATTGCTATCTATTTCCCTGTTGAGGAATTCTGTTTTGATACTCCATGTCGTTTATCATAATTTATCTTATTGATTATTTTCCTTGTGAATGAGTTCTGTAGGAGAAAGGTGTTCAAGAGATGATTTGAGATAAAAATGAGTGGAAATAAAGCAACCAAAAATATGAAATTTTGTAATCTCTCATAAAAATGTAATAATGCTACAATACGTTGTGATGATAGACTATCACATGTCAGGCGTATCCACTGAATGGGGAAGGAAGTTTTACAATATAATTTCATTAGCTGCTGTGACGTGGTGTAGTGATGCAGAGATGAAGAAATAAGGGGCGTTGATGTCGTTGCAAGCTGAATATATGATGGTAACATAGCCAAAGAAAATGGAACATGAAAACTCGGATTTACTGCAAACTTTATTACAATTCTGGTTATTCTGTTCTCCCCTTTCTTTCGTTTTCTTCCTGGCCAGTCGATATCACTCACTCATTCGTCATTAAACTCATTCAGGTTTGTAGCTACAGCTGTTCTCTCATCCCTTTGTGTCGTAAAACACGGCGACAAAAAATTCCCTGCAATGATGGCTGCTAATAAATCATTGCAAGGAACGATCGATGACACCATTCCACCAATGTTGACATAGAAAGTGTATGGGTTGGAAAGTTGTATTGATATTTTGGCGGAAAAACATGTGCGTCAACCACTGTAAACTAGAAGTAATTGTTATCTCTTGTATACCTCCAAGTTTTCATCATTCATCAAGTGTCATTCATCACACGAGTTATTCCATATTGTATTGATTATAATTATTAGAAATATTCACTTGAATTATTGTACAATGATATCGATTTGTTGATACATCACAGTAGTTTAGTTTCATCAAATTTGCTTAGTCAATAGTCCTAGAAACTATATTTCTAGTATGTTTGTGTTTGAATAGATGGACTTCATATATAATATATAAGCAATTCAATAGAAACTGGATTGTACCAGCAACGAAAAATCATAGTTCAATAATCCGAGTTTAATAATTCTTCAGGAATCTGTTGCAGCATATTTAATGAATATAGTCTTCTACATCCCGAAGCAGTATCGCCGGGTATATTTCCTATAGGACATATACCCGGCGATGACCGGTTAAGTATACCACGTTTCTAGATTGATACCTAATTAACTTGAATCCAACTGTAGGACACAAGCTAACTGCCCCTGGTAAAGAGATAGGCAACCCGCACAACAGGACATAATTTTCCCAAAATGAAATTAACGAAATTGATGATTGATAAATAACAAGGAAAAAAGATACAAGAGATACAATATTTCAATATGTCTACTGTATCAGCTATATTATAATTATAATTATAGCTATTATACTACGGTATATTAATACTATACATCAGCAAAATGAAGCTCATGCTGATGCAAATACTTGTGACAAATTTGAGTAGATTGGAATTAGCTGAAAATGTAAGTTTAAATACATGAAATACATGACTGTACGAACACATCCATCAAATTCAAATACATCATTTCGAAATAAAATTATTTTAAAGTTTTTCCATCCGTCTTGCAGGCCTGCATAGGTGAAAAATATGACTACTGAACGAATCAGATCTGCATTGAAAAGAAGAGATGCGAATGCATAGAGAAGCAACAGCAATAGAAGCAATAGTATCAGTAGCAGCAGTAGTTGCAGCAGAAGCATGATTAGCAGCAGTAGTTGTAGTAGTAGCAGCAGAAGCATCAGCAACAGTAGCAGCAAAATCAGAAGCAGCAGAACAAGTAGTACCAGCAGCAGTTTCAGTAGAAGCAGCATCAGCAGCCTCAGAAGCAGCACAACTAGTAACAGCAGCAGCAGTAGTAGTAGCAGCAGCAGCAAAAGCAGCAGGAATAGCGGTTGCACAGCTGAAGGAAGCAAGAATCATGAACGAGAACGACTTGCCTTGTATCCTCGCCATGGAAAAGCAAACATGAGGGAGAGACATATTGAAGCGGAAGGAATATCGAAGGGGTGGAATTTCCCGGTGGTGGGGAGTGGCGAGGGGGCTGGCAGTTGTCCAGGGGATGATTGCCATGTCAGGAGGATGCTCCGTGACTGGCCTCCAAAGATTCGAGCATTTCGGGGACTCCAGTCTCGTCGCGTACCCCTCCCCCCCTGATGGGGTCTCATCTGGTACCGGACAGACATCTGCATTATTCGACAGGCTTCTCTAGTGTTGTAGTGCATCTACTCTTTTTTTCCGCCACTTCAATTGCTGCTGTCCAACAAAATCGTTGTCTGGCCAATATGTTGTTCCGCATCCATGTTTTGCTACATTTCAAGTCTATATTGGAATTTTCAAGAGTTCGCCTGAACTTGGGTAGATTTCTAGCACAGATTAGACAAGAACAAGAATTATTTTAGTCTATGGTACAAATTTAGGAATGACTCTACAAATCGTATTATATTAAAAGTTGTATTATGTATTTTCATAATACTGAAACTAGGAGAAATAAAAAATTCTAGGATGCAATCTGAAGTCTACAAGACCATTCCTTAATTTCTCTCTCCTTTGAGCGGAGCTCGGTCTCCAAATATTAATGATGTTAAACGAGAGTCTGTAGGATAAATGATTATTTCTGAATTTTTCCTGAAAGCAAGTGCTGTATTTGTGCAAAGTTGTAAAGATGTCATAAAATTTTAGATGCCTGAACCTAGCAACAAACTACCTGAAACTATCCAATTTCATCCTGGGTCTCTTTGTTTATTATTATTCAAGATTTCTATCTTAGATGAATGACTGAATTAATCTTATCCAGCTATTTTTATCGGTTCGAAGAAATAGTTCATCTCTTGAAGTGAATTAGAAGATTTGTGTAACAATTGTGACGGAGTTTCTAGTTTTCCTGGAAGAAAAAATCTGTTTTAATATTAGAGCAGAATGACCTTCGTTTTTCACTAATAAACATAATAGGATTAAACTGCATTGAATTGTATCTATTATGAATTGAATTGATCAATATCATCCTCCAAATTACCTTTTCATTCTACAACTCCATTGCTGTGTTCTTTCAATTATAGGCCTATTCATTCATCAAAATATGCTTGATCATTCGATTAAAAATTTAATTTCAAACTAATGTCAACATAATTTAAGTTCCCAATCTATTCCAAGAAGTCAGTTCTATGAGATTTTTCAGACATATGCACTTGTTAACCCTAGTTAGTAATAATGTGAAGGTTGCAAGAGAATAGAAGTGGCCTATTTCAATTCAGAGTGGCGTGCATAATGTCGATAGTCCATCCATCACAGTGTAGCGGTTATTATTTTATATTACTATCCGTGACCTAATAACTCTCTTGTAACGGTTGCTTGTTCCTAGAGAATTATTTTAACCTACCACCCCTTCTACGCCCTTCATAAATGGAACAGGAACACTTGGATATATTGAATACGAAATCCGTGATAGTTTATCATCCACAAACTAACTATATTCATAAAACTAAACAAGAACTAGAACAGGTAGGATCAAGACACGTATTCAGTCCAATTTTGTAGCGATAGGATATTATGGTACCTTGGTCAAGCTGTCCATGCTCCATTATATCTGACATTTACATGTATTCGTTCTGGTTCGAGTACTTTAAAAGCAATTAGTTATAGACTAGCTGATTGAGCGATCAAGTAGAATGTAATTTGTTTCTTATGCACTAAGAAATGCATTGTGAGTCATTATTTATTGGCAAAAACCATTTGTCTATGCTGTTGAACAGTAATGTCGAAGTTATTTTGAGATTGTTATATTGCGATAAGTCATGAGTGAAAGTTAAGCATAATAATTTCAACCTTGATTATTTCTGAAACAAGAGATAATAGTTAACCAGCTAGTTTGATTATGAAAAATTGTATTTTTATGTTGATGAATAAAGAATAATCTATCTTCACAAAGTAACTAAAAAGGAAGTTAGAACGTTTTTAAGAAGACAACCTATCAACGTTGGAAAGTTTTTAAGTTTGTCAGAAATTAGTTGAGTTTTGTATAAAAAATAAGTTCTGTTGCAATTAGTCCACCAAGAATAAGTTTCGATCAAGTTGATTCAGAAAATGACTAGATTTACAATGAATTGAAATAATAGGTGATGTGTAGGCTGAAGAAGTTGCTTTGAAAAAGGTAAACTTGAAGTCTACGTTTTGAGTAATATACCCAAATATTTGCTTACTTGCAAGCATATGAAATTATTTCCTGGTTACAAAATAAATGTAAACTATTATTTGCTCTATATATTCACAATTGAACAAAATCCAAATCAAAAAATATTTTTTACATTGAAACATTCAAGATTTGCATATTGATATAGAACTTCACATGTCTCCCAAGAATTATAATAGTTCTAAAATAGTTATTGAAGCCAAAAATATGCCTTTAATTTTATATAATTGCTGAAACAATCTTTTGAAAAATTGAACTTTTAAGTTGCTATATTCCTATAGGAAATATACCCGGCGATGACCAAATAAGTATACCACGCTTCGCCACGGCTTTTAAGCACTGTTTAAAAAATTCATCTTCATGATCAATAAGTGCTAATTGAAAATAAATTATCAGTGTTGAATAAATTATGTAATCAAAGTGTTATGCACAAATGCATGTTATTCAATTACCTGATGATAATAAATCAAGTAAATAAATAGAAACTGCAAGTGTGAGTGTGTTTTCAAGGGCTGTTGCGTCTACATATGTGTCCGACTGCTTGTTGCCGACAAGTATGTGTTGATCAGCGACGCATGACGGTGAATACGCAACGATTTGTCGCACGACTGTCCACCGCTACCCTTTTTTATGGCCGGCCTTTGTTTACGTTTCGGATGTCGGGCACTCTCGTTGCTTGGAAAAAAGTCGTCTTGAAAAACACTCAACTCAATTGAAACTCTTCTTCCAAGCATAGTATATTATGAAGGCTCTCATTTAATATCTCAAATTCATTTTATCTTTTTTGATAGAAAAATAATTTGAAAAACTAGATAAATCGTACATATTTTTCCTCCCACAAACTTGAATTTTTATTCAAACTTGGTCAATTTTTCAATAAAAATTACTGGAAAATATTAAGTTGATAAATGATCCATATTTATTGGTTATGAAGAGTATTGGATGCATTTACATCAATTCTTGTCATTTCTTTATGTATTACCTTATTGGAATTGTGATGTTCTCTATTTCACTTCTCTTCTTCAGTTGCACTTTCTTTTGATTACGTCTCTTTGGTTTCCTTCTGATGAATTGCTCAATTTTTGTCTAAATGCTGTTTGCTTATCCCATGTCTCAGCATCGATAGATCCAAATATGTACTATATTCTATGCAAATCTCAAATTACAGAATTGGGGAGAAGTTAAGGTACATTCGGGGTACAAAAGAGAAGTCAGTCGTTCGCGTTTAAACATATACACGTCAACAATGTGTATTGTTTAGGAGTCTAAACTTTATTTTTCATAGTAAACATAATAAGAAATTTCACTGATGTGGAAAAATACACATTTTCAGAAATATGTAATCTCAGTAAAATGATAATACACTACTCCTCTTCTTATACCTCTTGAAATACTTCTTCTTATGAGCCTCACCTGAGATAGAGTTGCTATAAGACTCCAATCTATTTCATTCTAATGTTTGCACAGACAATTATTCGATTGAAAAATGTTAGAGCTTTTCTACAGCGTATCTAATCGGATATAGCCTAATTGAATCGATAGTCAGTGCGCTTAGACTCATCGAATGCATTGAGAGCGTACACAGGTGATCCGTTCGCAAGAGACAAAAGTTGATGCGAATAGAATTAGCGCCATTATTCAATTGCAGCTCGAGTCATCATGAAAGAGAGGGTGAGGAAGAGAGAGAGAAAACGAATCAAAAACAATTCGAATGTGTAAACAATACGTTTGTAGTTTGGCTGCGATTCAAGCTGCTGGAATTCAATTTTCAGATTTAGTTTGGCTGGCATTGAGCGGTGCAGATGAATCTGCTACAAATGAATGTTGACCCTGTTGGAGCTGTGTGTTGGGGGCGGGGGGGAGAGGAGGTGCAGTTTTTCGGACGGCATAATGTGTTGGCACGACTGACAAAACTAGAACAATTAGCGCGTCTGTTGACGCTCGCCTTTGTCTTATACGGCACGTCGTTAGCAAATGAGCAAACGTGACTGTCTAACTTTCGGGCTGACACCTCTCCTTGTCGTTCCTTCGTCAAAAACCCCCCTTTGTCCCCTTTTACGAACCCCCCTTCCCCCGGCCTTACATCCCTCTTTGCATACACGCTGTATTCGTATCATTCGCCTCGGTTTTTTCTCACATACTAAAAAGCCTTCTCCAGCTCCTATTGTTTACTCTGCCGGTTCCCAGCCGAGCGGCGGCTCTAGCAATATTTGTCGGTTTATTAGATGAAAACTCTGTCTAATTAGTGTTATTATCACTGCTCAACTCGTTCATGTAAGCCGTGCGAAACACCGCGTTTTCCCAGGCACAAATTAAACACTGGACTTTTTTCAATCATTACTGATCTCGAAGGATGTTCACCTTTGCGATAACACGGTGCCAATGGGCTTATTTGTACGATAGCATCGAAATTGAAATTGCACCGAGCTTGCTGCAAATTATACAGGGGTCGCAATGAGGAAAAATAAATTGAAGGTTTTGTGTGCGTTCTCGCATTTGATTTAATTACACCCAGAATAATAGAAAATCAAGACATTAGAGGAAGTACAAGAGTTCAATGAATCCTAACAAACCTTTACAAAAGTAGTTTACTTATTCAAATCCTGATTTCTAAAAGGAATGAGATCGAAATGAGATAATGTTATAGAATGTCTGAATTGAATTAGACTCATTGAATCTCATGTATAGTTCAGTATTGCATTATATCATCCAACCTTTAGAGAATAAGAGCATTGCGATCTTCGTTCCCATTCTCAATTCAATCATCATGGCATACTGCTCTTATTGCTCTTATTCCTCTCATCATCATCATCATCATCATCATGGGATATCATACATTCAGAAGTAATAGGATACTGTCTGTGTGTATTGTCTTGCTTAAGCCTGGAATTATTGAAATGAAATTCCTCACGTAGAAAACTTCATAGTAACTCTTATCAATTTTTGCTATTACGTTTCACTCGATTTTCCAATTAAATAGTTGAGTGAGTAGAGTTGTACAAGAATCACGAGCAGTCAATTGCACGCCAAATAATGTACGGTAACGTTGAAAATTACGGCATTTGAATAACCATCATCTCACGGCAGTTGTATTCAACTATTGCATTTTAATGCAATACAAGTGTCATGAAAACAAAACTTTGTTTACTGCTGTTCCAAGCGACAAAAGTCGAATAATTATTATTAGAAAACGAATACAGAATGTTTTGACGGGTTTAATACCAATTTAAAATTGTTGAAAGTTCCAAATCACGTTGATGCTCCGAGA
The DNA here is from genome assembly GCA_017141395.1 of Laodelphax striatellus. Lineage (NCBI taxonomy): Eukaryota > Metazoa > Arthropoda > Insecta > Hemiptera > Delphacidae > Laodelphax > Laodelphax striatellus. Next base: position 50,733,503 of record CM029531.1, read on the forward strand.
TTCCAGTCCCAAGTACTGTATTTCACCTGTTAGCACGGAGATGAATGTTTTGAAGTGGAGCAGTCGCTGTTTATCCTCGTCGTTGTTTCTGAGGAGTCCCGAGAGGCAAGAAAAATGTATCTGCTCTTCATTTTGAGTAGTAGGCTGGTGCGCTGCAGTACGCTAAGCTTGAAGGAAGCCAGACAACGATATGATCGACAGGGATAATAGGCTCGAAACGTGGTGGCAACAGGACCCTTACCGGCGGGACTCCCGAAAGGGTTCTCCTTCTACTTCTTCATTTTCTCTTTCTTCTTCTTCTTCTTCTTCTTCTTCTTCTTCTTCTTCTTCTTCTTCTTCGTTCTTCTCTTCTTCTTCTTCTTCTTCTTCTTCTTCTTCTTCTTCTTCTTCTTCTTCTTTCTTCTTCTTCTTCTTCTTCTTCTTATTCTTCTTCTTCTTCTTCTTTTTTCTTCTTCTTCTTCTTCTTCTTCTTCTTCTTCTTCTTCTTCATCTTCTTCTCTTATAACCATCTTTATCTTCTTCATCCTCATTCTTCTCCCTGTCTTCTTCTCTCTTCTTTTCTTCTCCTCTTATCCTTTCCTTCTTCTTCTTCTTCTTCTTCTTCTTCTTCTTCTCTTCCTCTCTTCTTTCTTTTCCTTCTTCTTCTTCTTCTTCTTCTTCTTCTTCTTCTTCTTCTTCTTCTTCTTCTTCTTCTTCTTCTTCTCTTCTTCTCCTTCTTCTTCTTCTTCTTCTTCTTCATTCTTCTTCTTATCCTCTTCCTTCGTCTTCTTCTTCTCCTCTCTTATCCTTTTCTTCCTTCTTCTTTTCTTCTTCTTCTTCTTCTTCTTCTTCTTCTTATCCTTCTTAACCTTTTTCTTCTTCTTCTTCTTCTTCACCTTTTTCTTCTCACCCATCTATCTTTCCCGAAAGTCAGATCTCGTCTGACTCCAGTCCTTCATTCGGAATTATTCCTTCAACAGGTGCATAGCAGCTGTGTGTCGCCGCTTGCAACATACAGAAGCCGTCTTGTCTCAAATTGTCACCGATTTGAAAACTACCACCATTTCACTTTCACTTTTTTGCCTCCAAAATGTATAAAGTATCCGATAACGTGATATTTCCTTACAGAATTTGAGCTGCCTGGATTTTGTTTCATTGAGTGGCTGTGTTTTCGGTGAGTGGTAATTGGGAGGACATTTGTCTGTTATTGAGAGGTCTCATAGGGAGGCCTGTTAAATGGGCAGAATTAGTTTGACAATGCTAGATGAAACCAAACAGGACTACCAGTTGTGCTGTGAACTACTTACTACTATTCAAACTAATGTACTTTGAGCTACCATTTGGACCACCATATGAAAACCTTCATGTGAAGTATTTGGAGTTATAGTTCTTGAGATGTAATGCTTATTGAATGTTGGAAAACTGTTTTCTTTGTTCTACAAATTTGATAAATTTCATTTTTCCAAAGTTGTATTCAAAAAAATGTGAATTTTGAAGTTTGTAATTTGTTGGGGGAAGTATCGTGATAAGTATCTAAGCTTCCTATATTCACTTGCTCACTTAGTAACTGATTTATTCCCTACTCACTCCATGCCAAATATATCAATCAACATGAACTTAGTAAACAAAACCAGATTTCACTTTATTTTTTTTTTCTTCTTTCATCTTCTTTTGTACAAATATATATATATATTCAGCAGTGAGATTGATTCAAGAATTGTCCCTGACAAAATTGCAACAGATCATTCCTTGATTCTCCTCCAACTATGATTTCTATTAAACCCCTAACAAGATATTGATATTCCATTCAAGATGAGGATGAGTCCAGGTGATGTCTCATCGTTTGTTTTCTCAACGATGGTCTCCACACAATATCAAGAATTCCTTCAAGATGGGGCCGAGAACCATAGAAAAAATAATCTATTCACATATTCTCCATTATAATTAACGGAAGAACAATAGTCTGGAGGCCTATTGAAAGGTTTGTTGTTGAGAAAAGCCGGCAAAGTACTAGAAGGACTTATTCTGAATTACATTACGGCGGACGGTACTTGAATAGGTAATGTTTATACAGCGAGGACTTGAATGAGCCAGCCAGCAAAGACCCCTCGGTTTTTATCCCTTGATAATCTAAAATTAAAAGCAAACAAGCTCGATATTAAAACGAGTAGGCACCTGCAAAAATAGAGGCCCTATAATCGACTTGCAATCAATGAGCTCAAAAGTCTCCCCTTTTTCCTAGATAAGGTGTATCTCATTTTCACCCCGGTCCAAGAATAATTTCAGGACAATAGCTTTCTCAGCAGTTTTTAATTCAGGGTTTCGTTTATGTAGTCCGAAAGATTCCTCTTTATTCTTTGGATGTGACGATGATGATAAGAGAAAGTTTCAAATCCGAATGCTTTTTCTGATTCTGTAGAAGAATAACTATAATATTTAATATAATTATTAATTCAATGCGTTATAAATAACCTGATCATTATCAATGTTTATGCTCATTTCAATGAATTTTAGTTGGTTATGCATAATAATTATAATTTTAGGGAACTAGTTATGTTGGCAAAGTGGAATAACCCTACTCTGGTTTACCCAGTATTAAAAGCCATTAGCTAAATAAATAAATGAACTTTAGTGGAAGACAATCGTTATCAGTGATTTAGACAATTAAGTGAAAAAATAAAACGCTTGATTAGCCTTTATTCAATTGTATATTTTTTAAAATACATCGACAAACTGTATAACGAAGGAATTATGTATTGTTATATTGTAATAAAGCACGAAATTGTAAATTAATTAGTTTTGTATTAGCAATAGAAAGTTCAGATTGGAATTCTAAGATACCTAAAATGTTTGCATTCATCGATTTTTTTTACAGCAGAAGAGGTGGAAGATAGTAGAAATAAGATTGTAGTGGGTTAGTTCAAAACTATTTTAGTTCGAGAAGGTCCAACTTCTCTGCAGCTGTAAAGGGGTACTCAAACAAATAAGTTTACAGTGGAAGAGAGCATTCAGTTTGTGTTGAGCACTCTCTCCATTACCTGGAGAGAAGCAAAGTACTGTCTTTTATTTCTTTGAGAGAATAATGCTGGTCACACAATGGAAAGTGGGTGGCAGTATGTTGGGACAGTCGAAACCAAATTGAAAACCGATCGAAGCTTTTCTTCTTGAGAGGCTTTTCCTCCTGTTTGACTGAATAAGAAGTCGTCGGGCCTAATTCGATCAGTGGGCAATGAGTGATAGAGGGCTGAGAACTAAGGGAGGAAGTGCAGCTGTTGCTGGGGATCAGGGATGGATTGCTGTACAACGGAAAAAAGAAAAAGTGGGGGGAGCTGATAAGGGCGGAAGAAGAAAACGGAGCAAGAATGAGTGCTCAAGCACTACTGAGCAGAGAGAGAATTAACCTAGCTGCTCAACTGCAAAGCAACGGCCGAGACCCCCTTTCCTCTTGTTAAACTTTGAATACTGCTCCGGTGTTTAATTACTGTACTTTGTCTTGTCTCAGCGCATTACTCGGCAGTGTGCCCCAGCAACGTTCTTGATACACAAGCGTCATGCATTAGACACGACACACCGGATTTATCTTCATTCTAGAAAAAAAAACTACGACAATTTCCAGTTTCGATGGAAACTTTGCGATCAACTTTTCAGGCTAGACATTAAGTGGGATTTTTGATTACATGAGGGTTGACGAATTATGTTTTGCAATTAATACAATTCCGTGGCGAAGCGTGGTATACTTAACCGGTCATCGCCGGGTATATGTCCTATAGGAAATATACCCGGCGATGACCGGTTAAGTATACTACGCTTCGCCACGGATACAATTATTTTGTTTTGAACTCATCCGGGTTGACGAATTACATCACAATATTACGAACATGCAATAATTTCATGTTCATTATGAAATTGAAATTGAGATTATTTTGTAGATTATGTTGATAATTTTGATAATTTGTGTTGTTGTAGGAATCAATCAATGGAATAGTCGTCAATGCAATGTAGAATCTGAAAATTTATTATGATTTGTCAATTAATTCATATTTTGTTTGTCTTTTGTTAATACTGTTGAAACACTACCCAGTATCAGTATTAACCAGTGTAACTTGTTTCTTGATTTTTCATAGGTTTTCTCAATTTATAATAATCTATAATTCCTCTCCAACCAGTTACAGCTAATTTCATAAAAGTCACTTTATTCGAACAACTTCAAAATGATGTCATTTGATAGAATCAATGCAACGAATTTTCTATTGAGACTTGTCAAAATATGTCATTTTCCAATAAATTCAATTGACTCTCATGCAATTGGCTATTAGTTTTTCAGAAAATATGGGGTATATATACATGTAGGGAAACTTCTCAAAAAGGTTGGCTCCTAGCTACTCTGTGGGAAATCTATTGGCTTTAAAAGATCCTACCAGTAAACAGTATAATGCGCTTATTTAATTAGATACGTACTTCTGCTACTCCCTTTGTACGGGTGTCCTTTGAACGGGCTCTACTTATTATAATTCATAAGCATCAAAATTGCTTCCCACCTACAGCTGCTTGTAGGTCCATTTATTTATCATCTTTATCCATTTAAAAAGTTCTAAACTCACCATTAAGATTGTAGAACTGCTCCATAATCATAAGAATATGGAGGCAAGCTGATGATGTGACCTGTGTTGACTTGGAACCAAGGTCCTTGTAGCACAAATAATAATAGAAAAAATGATAAAATCCTTTTGTTTTCATCTAGATCTTATACTTTTTGGTACGCAAGGTACAAGTCAAGAGATAATGTGGGCATCAACTTCAGCAAAAAAAAAATGCTTCGGAGAATGTTGAGTTCAAAATATTATAGAATCTCCTCAATGTTGTTCTACAGTGTAGAACAACATTGAATACAGTGTATTCAAATTGTATTGTGTAGAATCTACACAATGCAATTTGAATACCATATCTTCAATGCGAAGAAGACAGAAAATTGAGTCACTTATTCCTGTATCTAAATTGGTAGTGATTCCAGCATTTGGGACCGGTTCGCAGCTGGAGCGGTGTGGAGTAGGTGCATGTTTCGACCCAAATGAGAAGCGTCTCGCTGAATAATGCAGGAAGAAGATTCGGCGGCGGCGGCTGCAGAGCTGAACCAAGCGATAGTCGCAAATTCTTGGCTCTGGCTGCAGTCAGCATGGGTCCCAGTGACCGAAGGGTCCACGGAATTGAATTTACGCTGCCGGCCATGATTGGCCAATACGGCATACGACTCACCGATCCCTCCCTTAACCGCTTTTGCATTTCATTTCCTCTTTTCAACTTTTTCTCTCCGATAGTCTCTCGAATCCCGAATTGATTGCTGGCTGGCATCGAAACCCGACCGTGGTCGGTCACCCTTTCCCCCTCCCCCCACCAATCCACGACAGATATTTTTCATTTTTATTCTCTCTCTCTCTCTTTTCTGCTCGTTGGCGCGTTTCTCTTGCACTGCCGACTCGGAAAATGAATGTTTTTCTATTGCTGAATACAGAAAATATTTCCACCCACAGTCGACAGTAATCGAATCTGGATGTGAGTGAGGTAGGTGTGCTGTGCTGTGCTCGCCTCTAAGTAGGTTCACCGGAAATAAGTTTCTAGTGCTGGAATGATTCACTGCCAAGAATTTATAAAAATTGGAATTTATTGAAATTGCTGTAACCTCCAATGAATATTTTTGCTGCTTGTTCTAAAGACTATTGTTCTCCTTGGGCTAGGCGTACAAGGTCAAGACAAGACGATATTACGTTTAGTCACAATAATTCACATAGTTGCTTATGAAGCAGCACGCACCGATGCAATGACTAATCGGTGTGTTGCTTAACTACTGTGACTGAACGTGACTAATCGTCTTGTCTTGTCTTGTCTTGACTAAATACTCTGTTCACGGAATTGATAGACGGCCAAAACAAGCTGTTTTCATTCGTGTGCTTATAGAAGCGATGACTCACAGCTGTTATCGATAAATTTTCTGTCCAATTCCAGTTCACAATACGTTCATTCAAGGTCAGACTGGAATCCCGTACTGCAGATAATAATAGCTGCTCCTAGCTAGACTCTCGCACGCGCAGGTTTATTTTCAAAGTCTCTCCTTTCCCTGAATAGAGTATAGTCTTAAGACTTCATACTATTGAAAATTTTCTGACTTACTTATCCTAAAATAACAGGAGAGTCGGCCATTTGCACGATAATCCAATTTAAATCAACAAACGTAAAATGACGTCATTGCATTGTCGTCAGTACAAGGAATATAATAAACATAATAACAAAAACAAATGCGTTAATAGCAAACTGTTTTCTCTAAAAAGGTGCTCAACTTTCTAGTTCAGTTATGACACTCTTCCTACTATTGCTATTCATAGAAAATCAAAACAAATAATCAAAATGCACTTTTGAGTTTCAAAATTTAAAAAAACATAAATTTTAATAGTATAATAGAATTTAAATCTTTAGAAGCAAAATATGAACTATTATTAATATCAATTACTTTAATAATGTATAGCCCACTTTTCACTACAAAGCAGTTCGCGATTAGCGGATTGCTCTGTTGAAATCAGAATTTTTCTTTGTCCGTTTTTAATGTACTCAACAGCCGTTCTGTGGATCATCACTGAATTCCATACTCTAGAATGTGTTGTCCTGTTGTCTATACTAACAAAAACTAGTGTGAGGGAGATCAGATTGGATGTCGTGGAATACACACTTTTTGGGTTCGTCTATTCATTCTCTCTTCATTACCACATACGTTGTCTCTCTCGCCACTTAGAGGGGTCCGGAGTGAAAAAAAAGAAGAAATTGAGAAGACAGGTGCACCGCTGTGGGAGCCCACATCTCTCCCTCCCCCTCCCGCTCTAATATTACTCGAATTCCTCCTCCCATGCTTATTATTTTTGTATTCTTCCTCTTCAACTTCTTTTTCTCCTTCTAGTTTTTCTCTTTCTCCACTGCTTCTATTTAGTGTGCGTGGCTATATACACACACTCCACTTATGGTCGTCCCCTTTACGGCGTTGCCACAATTCCGTGGTCTATCGAATAGCCCTACTGTCTAAACTAACTGATAGTTTGAGAAAGAATTGTCCTACAGCTCTTCTATGTTCAAGGTCTTTTCTGATCGAAAATTGTTTCCTAAGATTGTGATGGTTCTTTTACTGTTGTATAATTGAATATTTCAATGTTTTATTATTTAGTGTCATATTGATGTGTCAAAATGAACTAAATTTGACGGACTATACATGAAAATATATTTTATTATAGAATAAACTATATTAGATGAATTGTTTTTAAGTTAATATTGGAGGACTTCAATGAATCGTTTCTTTCTACTATGTAAAACCTACATCCATAAAATACCACAATAATATATTATTGAGATGATATAATGAGGTAGACATACCAATTTCATCTAAGTGATTTATTCCATCTATTTATTCGTATAATGTTGAAACATACTTGGTTATGTACATGCAGAGAATACAATCAATTCAATCTTCACAATACAACAATATTGGTTGTAGAAATAATTTTCTCCCACAAATGTACTGTTCCTCTACTATCTCATTCTCATATTTGAAGCCTTCCAAGCCTTTTCCTGTGTGTTGGAGGACACGTCATATCCAGCATTAATCTCGTTATCTCTTATCTCAGCATCACCCACGCATAAGTCAAGGTTACACCCTATAAAAACAATTTTTATATCACTTACTAAACATCTCTGTATGATATCAATTTATACGAGTATAATAAATTATTCAATTTCTGTTTCAGGTGAGTTTTATAATGTTCCTGGCTATCTCAAAACAAAGTTCATACTTGTTCGTTGGTAAGTTGAGCTTTTTACAGTAAACTTGTGCTATAAGTCAAATTATTTAATATACACATGGCCTGATATGATAATCATTTCATATAATTTTTTAGAACCCAATTCAATTTCATGAACTTGAACATTAATTTCTGAGTTACTACTCTATGCTAACCAGGTTCTCACTACGGAAATTACATTTCCTTTTCATAATAATTCCTCGTTTCATATAAATGCAACCAACACGGAAAGTTAGCTTTCACCAAATTTGAGCTTAATCGTACAGAACAGCATATTCTTCAATTATAATTCCTAGCTGAATTTCAAGCAGAATTGAATTTCAAGCGTTGTATGAGGTTTTAACGTGGCAGTAATGTGAAAGCTGACATGTCTAGGCAAGCATCCAGGGGCGTTGAACGACAAACAGTGTAGTAGTCTAGTGGTGGATTTCTTGAAATGGCGGTCTCCACATTAGAGCTGAACCCGTTATTATTTTGGGACCGAAAATGGGAAGAGAGAGGGAGAATTGTCATTGGTGTGCATTACGCAAAGTCCCCCGACGGAAGTAAATGCCAGTAGAGGACTTTGGGGAGAGCGTATGTGCGCCTGTCTTCTCAAAATTACTTCCATCGCGGCAAATTAATTACCAGACTCTTGTGTTGTTGTGCCGAGTGCAGTGAAGGTAGTTGCTGCTGCTGCTGCTATCTTTGCAAGTGACATTTCGCTATGATGCGACCGCACCGTGCGCGGAATGATGCGACGATTCATGTGTGGTGATGGTCTGTCGTCCTAGATCCCAAATGAATTTCTCGTATATTCATTTTTGTGAGATGAGCTTTTTGGTACCTTATTTAGTTTCTATGGTTAGGTATATGTTTTTTTAGTATTAAAATTATAAGTAGTATAGTCAGACCACCATTTGCTCGAAAATACAATAAATTTTAATCATGAAAAAATGATGTCATTGCATTAAAATCATGTTATTGAATTATCAGTACATTATATGCTCTTTATCTGCAATATGAGAACCCTTCGAGTTCTTGCTCTGCTATTATATGATCAGGAATCTGCATTTGGTTCTCCATCTCTCAATACCTCCTTGGGTTGTGTGGCATAGAGAGGACTAGGGATCCTCAGCTCATCCTGTTAAAATGAAGGCATCAATCAATCATTTCTCCAACATCAACCTATTGATATAAAAAAGTGTGTTCTATTATTTGATTCAAGTCCATCATCTAACCAAAATATATAAAGAAGAGAATATATCTAGAAAATATAAGGAAGTCTACTTCTGCTATTTGGTGGATGTCAGAATGTTAGATTGCAATAAGACCACGTTTCATAGACATCGCTTTCAGTGATAGACGTCGAAATGAAAAGGGTTTTCCATTATTCGGTTCAAGGTCAACACCACACAAACACTAGAACAGTGAAGATAACTTTCTTCCCTATTTGTAGATGCCCAGAACGTTGTTAGATGCAGACAATGTAACAAGACAACATTCCCTCTATGTTTTCAGTGGTAAATGTCATATTGAATTTGGCACACACGACGCGCTCAAAACAATAATTATGTAGACGTCGGTGCGTAAAATTATCAGTGCATTATGGGGATGACGATAGTGCTCTCGGGCGTCAGATCGAATGTATGTCGGTGATGCAGGTGATGCCGCAAAAAACCGCTGAGAGATGTGCCAGACCAAGCCGGGGCCCAATTGGGCCGCGGAAAGGTTTTAGAACGTTGCTTTTGGCAGGTTAGGGTTGGATCGGGGGTCGGGAGGGGTTAGAGGTGTGAGTGCTTGTGGAGGGGAGGGGTTGAAGCGTTAGAACTCCACTAATGGAATGAAAATCGCGCTCGCACGAACACTCGACTCCGCGCCTGATACCTCAGACCACATCCAATGGAATCCACTCGTCACATCAGCACTACCCCCTCCCCCACCCCTTCTATCACACCGATTTTTTTAATTCCTCTCTCATTTTCCTCCTTTTTCTAGAGCTTCTTCTTGCTTACTTGTTAACGCATTTTCTCATCTCATTTTCAATTCTATATTGTCCTCCTTTCTCTCATTTTTATAGCATTTTCCTTCTCTCTTGTTCACTCCTCTCATCCCCATTCCCCAGTTTTTCATTTAACACTTTCTCCCATGTATAACATTTTTAATATTCACATGTTGACGCTCACTCTTCCCTTTTAATCTTCATTTTCTAACAATGATCAGCAATTTTAAGAATAATGCTTCTATTCTTGATCACTTGGAACATATTTTCACTTTTTTCAATACTTTCTTTTTTGAACTTTCTCTCATGTACTCTCTTTTCCTTACTTATTCGCAAACGCAACTCCTTCCTTTCTTCAATTCTTCTTTCTCTTCCTTTTCATAGAACTTCCTCTTATATTTACTTCTCTTTTTGCTCACTTGTTAATGCTTTTTCTTTTCTCTTTTGCAATTTCCCTGAATATTCTTCTTTTTCCTTCCTCTTTCTCTTATTCATACAATTTTTCTCATTTATTTGATTTTTGACTTATTTTTATCTTCTGTTTTTCTATATTTTATTTTCCCTATGCCTTCCTTTTATGTATACTATATACATACCCTTTTCCTTGCTCACTTGTTAAACATTCCCTTTACCCTTTTTAAATTCTCCATTTCCTAGCTCTTTCTCTACAGTTGGACCAATTTCCTCCAAATCAAATATGAAAAGGTGATGAAATATAGAAACTGTCTCGCCAATAACACAAATTATGATATGAATTTTTGTTGTTGTTCTCATTCAAAAGAAGTCAAAAAAGCCTGACTAATCCTTGTTGACCCATCAGACTAATTGTAGATAATCTACAATCAAATCAATTAGCATATACGTAAAATAAAAAAATTGATAGAATCAATTCATTTAGGGACCAACGATGTAACTTTGTTTGAAAAAGTGAAAGAATATATGATGGTTTGAACTTGAAAAAAATCCGTTAATGTTTTTCATAGGTGGAACGTGAGTGGTGGAACAATGTTAGACTTTCCCAGAAAAGCCTCCACATCGACGTTTGTGATGTATGAGTCATAATGTGTCAAATGCTAAATTGCCGACGGGGCTGCAGCTCGATAACCATAGAAACGCCGATTGCTGCAGTGCTTTCTCAACTAATGCATTAAATTGTATCGTGACATCAAACGGCACAATAATTCATGGCCTGTCTCGCCAATAAAATATAGTTTTTCGATGGGAAAGCTGTCCAGTAACATTGACATCTTGGTATTGGGTTTAGAATTATCATTACTAGCTCAGAGGACTGTAAAACACTGTTCGATCTGATAAATGAAGAGCAAACAATTGAATCAGAATAATTATTGACATAATATGTTTTGTTGAAAAATAATATATAATAGTTGACTATATATAAATATTGACTATATAATAGTTGACTATATATAAATATAGTTGACAAATAATAATATAATAGTTGACTATATAATATATATAGTTGACAAAACATTATGTCTTTTATTCGTTTTGCAATCACTGAACACGTTATAAGGTGACTTGGAAAAATAGATCTCAAATAATATCTCTCACCTTTTATAATATAATAATATTTCGGCAACTCTTCCCGAGTACTTGATAGCAAATTGCATTAGTTTAGGATCGATAATATATGATGATTTATAATATATATGACATATCGATAATATATGATAGTAGATCCCTACAGGACCTTCTGCTATTTTCCATTACCTGATACAGTAATAATTCAGGATAATTCTTTATCGTAAGAACTACCAATTTTTGTCTAATCCAACTTTCTGTTGATGAAGAGGTTGAATATCTTGAAGAGGTTACAATCTCCTCCTTCACATGTTTCAATACTAGGTTTCAATAATATTGTAGATTGTACCTTCATCCTCTGTCATTTCGATAATCCACTTTTCCACCCAATATAGTCGTATTTAACCATTATAGTCGTTGACTTTCAACATCTGTTCAATTTGCAGATGTTCACCTTCCAGTGTTAGATGTGATCCAATATTGTATTATGTCAACAAGGTAGCCATGTTGTTGACTATGCATTAATAATAGCGTGAGATTTGCCAGGGCTCCTGCCTCATGTACCTTACATAACACGTGTGCCTGTTAACACCTACTAAATGCTAAATCCTCTACTCATGTTCATTCATGGCCTCAACGAAACTTGTGCAGTTCAAGATTGAGCCTGGGAATGTAGGCCTAATTGTTGAATGAACTTTATCAGAAATGTAGGTAACCCATACAAGATGAAACAACCCTTCTAATTTGGAAAGGTAATTTTGATTTTAATTTTGATTTTGGGTTGAATGCTAGAAAGGAAAGTGAGCGCAGCTTTCATGTCTGACCCTGTATAAGCTTATCTAGTGGATTGAGGTGGAAGTCAATAATGCGACCAGATACTTAGCAGACTCTCGAGTGCTATAATATTTCCAATTTTTAAAAATTAAATTCACACAATACAAATATCTTCAGAAAACTAGGAACTAACATCCTAAATCTGTGCTTTAAGAGATCTTAATAAAATTGCATAATTCAATCAATTTGATTCCTCAGAAGCGAGAAAATTTTAATGATTTAAATTTTGAGGTTACTTAAAATCTTGAAATTGATTGAAAATTTGAAGTTGATTAAATATTGTTACCAGGGCCTGGACTTTTCAAAAACAAAAAATATACTAAGTTTACTCGCTAGGTTACCATTTACATCTTAAATTAGTCGCAGACTTGCCGATATGTGTAATGCGCAGATAGGTTCACGACGGTCCCACCATTACGAATTTGTAAGTAGAACTTAGAAAAAGTCTCGTCACTCACTTAACCCGCACTAGATCATCGGCCGAATATAAATTGAATTTTGGTACTTAGCGGATCCTTGACGGCGACGTTACCAACTTGTGACTTCTTCCTGAGGGGTGGTCACTTGTCCGGGACGCACTCCCACGGTGCGCGCGGTCGGTGACCGCTTCTGGGACGTTGTCGCTCTGGAAAGCCAGGGAACACTCCAAGAGTAGAGAGAGCAGATTCATGGTAGAGTCACGGTTCAGACCCGCAATTGTGTCGACGTTCAGAGACATCCAGAGTCGATCTCGAAGACTTCCGGGTAAATCAAGGACTGCTGTAATTTTCAAATTACAGAATAATAATAATGCATTCTACTACAGACTGAATACATACAATCAATTT